>JAUZSU010162423.1:1139-13728 GCA_034780255.1 Parotocinclus maculicauda | reverse complement strand
GGAGAAACGAGTATTGTACCGTTTCAGAATGTTCAGTATCGATATGTATCGATATATCGATATTTTTGACAACACTACGGCATACCATATTATATGAGTTTGTTATATAAAATTCAGTGTGTCACTGGAACATTTTTGCCATAACCAGTTTTGATTATGGCAAAGATGGTACCTATAATGATGTAGTGCGCTCGTTGCACACAGCAAGGGACTGGTGTGCTGATTCTGTAAAACACTCCCTTTTCATTTCTGACTCAATATATACATTGCTAGGTTCGTCTTCCTAATATATAAGCGTTAGAGAAGTAATGAAAATGATTACATTTCTTCTTTAGGTAGAATGTGTCTTAGTAACAGCCACCTTATAATGCAGACCCATTTAATTGGTTTAATGTAAATGAACTTAAATAATTAAATAAATTTGGAAAAAATATAAAAATGTACACACTGTTTCTGAATTGAGTTTCTTTTCCATTTTTAGCGGACGCATCCCAGAGGCTCAATCTGTTCTACCTGGCGAATGATGTCATTCAGAACTGCAAGAGAAAGAATGCGATTGTCTACCGCACCACCTTTACCGATGTTCTTCCAGAAGCTATTAGGCTGATGAAGTGAGACAAGTTTCCATTATCCCTGGAATATTAACATTTTAATACTGCTGTTACACTGTCATGACTTTGCTGTTTTTCTGTCACACTATATTTTGTGCTCTAATGATGAGGCTTCCTCAAGGAATCTCTCCTCTTAAATATGCATACATATTATTGAATATTTATTAAGTGAAATCTTCCTTCTCCTTGAAGTTCTGTGAAAGACTCCAAGGTGCGCAGGTCTGTAGAAAGGATCCTGGGCATCTGGGAGGAGAGAAGTGTTTATTCAGAGGAGTTAATTAACCAGCTTCTGAGTAGCCTGTCCCAGCAAGAGGAACCAGCAGGTGAGGTGTTTTTTTTTGTTTATCAAACAGCTGTACTACATTACACTGTCTATCTATGTCAATATAATTGATCCTGAGTATAGTCCTTTATCAACACTGCTCTCAAAAATTAGGGGCCGTTACATCATTTTTGAATATGACCTAATTTTTGTGAGCAGTCCATGTTAACTGTCTAAGCAATCTTGTGTTTTAGTTGTGGTAGGAATGAGTTAAAATTGACTTTAGGTCAGACGCTTTCTATTGCGTGTTCCTCGGATGTCCCTACTTAAGAATCTACTGAGGAGGGAGGGAAGAAAAAAAAAATCTTTATTTTTCAGCACTTTTCAATTTCTCGAGGACTATGTGGAATCAGTACAAGGAAAGAGGGAGAAATAAAAATATTTTGTTATTTAAAAATAAAATTTATTTAACCTACAATGAAATTAAAGTGAATCTGGAAAAAAATTAAATGAACAGAAGAAAACCGTTTAAAAAAATTAAATAAAAAAAAAATAAATAAATAAAAAAAATTTTTAAATTTCAACCATCGGTGCTGCGGCAGATGTGAGAAATACCAAAAACAATTATAATTTTTTTTGGTATTCTTCAAATATGATCGTCGGCGGATCCGCGAAACAAGCAATAAAAAAGTCTGGCCTAACCTACTGAAACCTTTGATTATTTCTGAAGAATATGAATTTAAAATAATGTGTATTTGTGTTACCATTTAAACAAAAAAAACCATCATTAAAGTATTTTAAATGCAAATAAGAGCATGATAATGATGAATCCGCCCTTTGGTGTTAAAAAATTCAATTGCATTAGATAGCATTGTCAGTCTCCTCAATGGACACCTTCACATTTTTTTCCTCATTTCACAATGAATCGTTCCACCCCTAAAGATATACTTAGTTGCTGCCTACTTTTTAATCTTTATTAAAGTAACTTTTTGGATTAGTACGTTTGTAAAGCCAGATTTGACCTTTACCACGTACACTTCATAATACTTTGGTGATAAACTTGTATCTAATCAAAAAGTATAAATTTGACTTACTCTATATTAACTCTTATCAGAGAAGGTTATGCATTAAGGCCAACTGATAATAAATCCATAATGAATGTTTTTATGGGTAGTTTTCATTTTGCTGATTATATTCTAGTAACAGTCTCACCTCAGTTTTTTCCCTGTGTATATATTAAGGGAGCCTTGCTTATCTGGGAGCAATTTGAGGACACTGAGCATCACAGTTACCATGCCAACCACAGTGTAGCGGGCTTACTGCTAATAGTGTTGCGTGTGGCACTTGCACTGCTGCTTGCATCAGTATTGTACCAGATTATCTCTGCCGAGAGGAGCACACTCAAAAGGGACTTCTATCTCAGTTTTGCCAAGGTAAGTCAATATTAGTGGAGCTGATAAATGGTTCATATGTAGGCAGTGTTACTGATGTGTGGGTGTAAAAAGAAGCATGTAAAAAAGCACAATGTAATCGAGATCATTCAAATAAGTTGATAGAACTCTGGAATATGTAGCACTCTCAAAGCCAGAGTTTAGTTCCCTTTATGGCAAGATGGTAAAAAATAAAGCCCCATTAGTAGGAAGGGTAAAAATGTTTTAAAGTATGTTTTTTTGTTAACTGTAAGAGGTTTGATAGATAAATCTGGGATTTGCAGGTGCCATAATACATCATCAAAACTGGAGCACATGCCACAGTGAAATGTGGCTATGCCCCATTCTTGAGCACTACAGGACAGCTTCCCTACAGGCACTACATTTCCTATAATGAAAATTCATTTTTTCCAATTTCTTTAGTTTTTTTCTTTTGTTGTCAATTTACTGCAGGCTGTTCATAACTATATAACCCACCAAACATAATTACACTGCTTACAAAAATGAAGGAATTTTGCAAAATGAATATGAAGAGAATCCCACAAGAACTGCTATACAATCTGATCCTGTCCATACCCCATCACTGTCAGTGTGTTTTGGCAGTCTCGAGTGATCATACCCCCTACAGAACAGTCAATGTGTTGCACTCTCATCCAGTTTAACATGTTTCTATTTCACCCTATAAATATATCACTTGGTTCTCAATCACCATAATAGTTTGCATCTCATTCGTATGATCAAACAACTTTCTGTGCCTTTTCATTAGATTTTCTGATGATCTTTTTTAATGAAATCAAATCAAATGTGTCTTTTTTAGTTCACTTCATATTCATTTTGAATTATCCCCTAATTTTGTGAGAAGTGCATTTGGCCACTCAAGCAATGGTATTTATTCAACTAGCGAAGTCAGCAGTTATGTTAGCATAAACAAAATTAATGCAGGTAAAAAAAAATTAATCATTTGTTCTTCACTTCTCTCATATGTCAGAGTAACACCCACTGCGGCGTTAAATCCATTTATCTACTTATTGTTTAACATGCTTATTTTTATGCACAATTATGCAACCTATGACTGATTGGTGTTGGGGGAGGGCGGTATGTGTATCCAGTTTTACAAGTAAATTAGAAATGCCTCTGGATGCAGATATTGGTAACTCCAGTGAGGAGTGCTAATAGTCTAATGGAAAGTCCTTCAGTTCCATATCCTTGGCATGCTGAGGAATTTTATTTTTATTTTTCTTCACTGTAACTAAGCCAACCTCTATAACCGACCCAATAGTATTATCCTTCTCCAGCAAACTCTACAGTTAGCACAATGCAGTCAGACAGGGAACATTCTCCCGGCATTCTCCAAACCCAGACTCCTCCATCAGACTACCAGAGAGAGAAACGTGATTTTTCACTCCTCAGAACGTGTTTCCGCTGCGCTAGAGCCCAGTGGCTGTGTGCTTTACACCATTTCATCCAACATTTGTCATTTGCTTGGTGATGTAAGGCTTGTATGTATTAATACATGCATGCCACTAATGCCAGAGGATGTTTGCAGGAGCTAATGCAGCACTCGTTGTCCAGGCTCTGTAACTTTATGTGGTCTGACACTCTGTAGTAGTGCTGCTGTTTTTTCTAAACGTTTTAAAAATAATACCACTCACAGTTGATCATGGAATATCTAGGAGGGAAGAATTTTCATAAAGCCTTTGATTTGATTAGATCTGTTGCAATAGGTATTTGTCTTTATAGTGTTTCTGCTTTGCACGTAAACTTTAGGCAGTGCCTCCTAACACCCTTATTCCAATATTTAACACCAAATTGGATATCTGACTAATTTTTATTCTGTAAATTACACCCTACACACTTCCCTAATCATGTCATGTATTGTTTTAGGGTTCTTTCTTGTGGTTCCTGTGTCATCCGACCCTTGTTTTCATTTCTGTACTATTCAATGAGCATCAAAAGGAAAAGGTGAGAAAGCAAGCATTGACTGTATGGAAAATGCAAATAAAGAATTAAGCTGACTTTCTAATTCTTATTTTCTTTTCTAGATCGTAACCATTGGTGTCATTCTGTGCCAGTCCATATCAGTGGTAATCTTGTATAGGCTCTTCTTGTCTCGCAGTCTTTACTGGGAAGTGTCATCACTCTCCTCTGTTTCACTCCCCCTAACCATGTCCAGAGGGCCCCGGGGGCGATACTGAAGTGCAGAAAGAAGCTTTCAGTGTGTGTGTATAATGGGTACTGGACCACTCCAGGAAAAGGAAAGCACTTTGCTTACAGAAGAAGTAAGAGCCATGTAGGAAGCAACACCACGCGTACACTCACCTGTACACATTACCATGCTATATAATATGCAATGTTGCAGAGCAGATACAGTGTGTACCTGATGGACCAGTGTTCAAAGTGACATTCCTGTAAGACACACTAGCATAAACACTTAGGATTTACTTAAGGTTTGCTTTTATTCAAAATTATTGTGCTTTAAAGCCCATGGTAGAACTTTTCTAGATAGACATATACACTCACTTTATCAGATACACCTCATTGTTTCTACACTACACTCAGTTTCACTTACTATATAGAGGCATTGTGTAGTTCCACAATCACAGACTGTATTCAGTCTTGTTTCACTTCATATTTTGTTTGTCATCTTTACTCTGTTCTGTAATGGTCAGAACATCTACAGATCGGGTATTTTATCAGGTCAAGTGGATTATTCTCAGTACTGGTGATGTGTTAGTGTGTGTTAAGCTGGTATGATTGGATCAGACACAGCAGTGCTGCTAAACTTTTTGATCACTGTGCACTCTATTGGACACTTTAGATGTTAAGTCAGAGACAGTAGCTCATCAGTTGTAGCACAGTTTGTATTTGTCATTCTCTAATCCTTCATTAGTGCTCACAGGATGCTGGTGGCTGGACTGGACATTTTTGGTAGCTGGAGTACTCGTGGAAGTGCAGCCTGTACATCTGTAATTAAGACATTGTGCTATTATAAATTCATGTGTTTGTGGCCTTCAAGACTTTTTTTAAGGCCACCGAGGAGTACATATATGGTTCCTGTTCATAGGAAAAACGCCCACAAATATTTTACTTTGTATAGAGCAATAGATTTACATTATTTAGCAGACACCCTTATCCAGAGAGACGTACAACTCATATAGTTTTACAGTTCAGGTAAAGCTGAGTTTAGGGACCCAACTGTGGCAGAGGTGGGATTTGAACCCTTGACCATCTGGACCAAAGTCCAGTACCTTAACCACCAGACTACTGCAGTCCCCCCACCCTATATATATATATATACACACACACACATAAGCATTCGCAGACAATACAACCAGATGCATATTTTTAGGGTCATTGTGAATAAAATCGTCAATATCTATTATCGGAATGAATAAGTACATTTATTATGGTATGTGGTTTGAGATTTATTTCTACAAGTGCCTGACAATCACTTAGGACTTGTTTTTTTAAATACAGAATAAATACAAATGTTATTTATTGATCCTTTGAATTTGTTGTCTCCACCTTTCACAAACCAAGACTTAACTCAATGGTGGTGAACATGAAGATGTTTATCATGCGTTAGAAATTCATTTTGAAGAGCTAAAGTCACTCTACAGGGGGCCTTGTTTCACTTGTTTTCATTGGGTTTGTATTTTTAACATACTGAAAAAATTTAGATACATGGATATTTTCTATTTTGTGAATGAATGTGTCATGTAACTTACTGAGAAAGAAAGACCATGTGGTGTGCTGCTCCCTACATGCTTCAAAGTGTGTGGTGAACAGTCAAGCTGCATCAAGCTTGTGAATGTTATAAAAGTGCATGTTTGCACAGAGTTTAAGTACTAGGGGTGTAACGATGTATTGATGCATGGTGATACAAAAATGTCACAATGTCATCGTGAAGATGGTGCATGTATTCTCTTTATGATCATCTAACGCAGTTTCATTTTTTTAACACCAGAGGGCATTCATACATCATATATGCAGTATAACTTATTTCCAGTGGAAGAGAGTTGGGATGTTTAAAGATAAATGTATAGTACTTTTCACACACACACATACACAGTTGAAACAAAAATGTGTTTGACACACTGATCATGATAACAGGGTCTTATTTTCTAGTTAAGGTAGCACTAAATGTTTAATTGTTGATTAGGTTTTTTTAACATCGCTTTCAGCAGCAACGGGTATCTACAACAGGCACAAGGTAATATCGTTAAACAAGGTTACTTTCGAAACTAGTCATACATACTCATAAGTTAGAGTAATTAATTAACCTAATGCATGGCTTTTAAATGGCTCCACACTGTGATTAGGAGTGAACACTAGGGATGCTAGTTAGTTATATTTCCAAATATTCCAATTATTTTAATTGCAGGGAATAATTAGTTTTTTGTTTCATACTTATTTAAAAAAATTGCTTACACTGCAGAAATTAAAAACGAAATGTCAAATTAGTTTTGATGATTGATTATCGTGAGAAAATCTGTATTGCGAATAAAATAATAATCGTTACACTCCTGCTAAATTCTAAGCAGCAGCACTTGTAAATAAGAAAACATATCTTAAAATATAAAAGAAATTTTAAAAAATGTACGGTAATAAATAAAATACAACTAAGTTGCAGTAGCAGTCGTGTCCGTAGTATAAATTCTACATTAATTGTCTGCTGCTATGAGCAATGTTGAAGGGATATTGCATAAAAGACATATTACATTTGAGGTTGGTGGAAGAAATAAATAATAAATAATTATTGCACTTAGGTAGGAATTAAATATACTTACGTAAGAATTAACAACATTTATACTCAGAAGCAGGGTGGTCGTTTCAAATAGTTTCCCACTATGCTGTCCTGGCATAGCTGTTAGGAGGTGTTGAAAGCAATGGTTTCATGTGGGCACAAACATGGCAAACAAACTTTAGACGGCCGAAACAGTCGACCAGCAAAGAGGATTGGTTAAATAAACAACATGCACCAGCAGCTCTCACAGTTTTGTTGTCCATCCAGACACAGGGGGCACCTATACTAACTCATGAGTCTGCCTGGACAGTTTTTAGATGCTTAGCATACAAAAATATGTTATTATTGACAGCCAGGTACCATCACCATCGTTTGCAGGGGTTCTGTAAACAAGAAACCTGGACTGCTACAGACTGGAACCATAGCGTCTTTAGAAGGTTGAGATTAAGTTGGAGACCTTATAGTGAGCGCTTCAATCCAGTCTTTGCTGTGGAGCGACACACTGCCCCACCTGCTGGACTGATGAATGAGAATCTACAGGCCCAGATACAACACCTTTCGGCAAATCTGCCACAGGATATCATATAGAACCAGTTTGCCTCCAAAGCACAACCGTATTTCACCTTGTATTCAAACTAGAGGTGGCCTAACAGGGTACTAGATCCTCCTCTAACTGTATAATTTTCCGCAGTAAAATGATCCTTTCCCTCTAATATTCTCTCTATTTACATATGTAATCATTATTTTCATACATATACAGTTTAATTAGTGTAGAGCACATATATTAAGCAGGTGGGACAGCACGGTGGCTTGGTGGGTTGCACCACACCTCACAGCGAGAAGGTCCTGGGTTCAATCCCAGTGTCCTTTCTGTGTTTAGTCTGCATGTCCTCCCGTGTATGTGGTTCCTCCCACAGTCCAAACACATGCGTGTTTTTAAAGTGTAATTGGTGTCTCTAAAGTGGCCCTTAGTATGTGACTGTGTGCGTGACAGCGTGTGTGTGTGTGTGCCCTACATTGGATTGGCACCTCGTCTATGGTTGTTCCTGCCCTTGCAACCAGAGTTGCCGGCACCGGCTGGCCCGCGACCCCACGTGGATTAAGCGGAACATAATGGATGGATGGTAAGCAGGTGCACCACCCACACAAAAATGTGCTAACAGTGTAGATTACATGCAAACTAATCAGGCGTCATTGCCCAGCTGCTTTAAATAGCAAAATATTAGCTCTAATACTTTATCTGTCAAAAACACAACACACCCTAAAGACAGTGATGTCTGTGTAGGTTAAATACATTTAAATGTTACCACTTTAGTCTAGTCAGAACTATATAGCTTGCAGTAAAATACCCTAACCCCATAACATAAAAATCTGTGCAATTAAATAGTTTTCAGTCAATAGACAGTCATCATGTTTCATTTGAACAAAATGGCTCCTTCATTGACACTCCGTGATTGTTTCTTTTTATATGTCAAAATTGAAAGTCTGTATTCGGATGAAAAAATATCACGGCATATTGCTTTGGTTTTCTATCTTGATTCTCTTGTGTCTTTTATGTCTTCCTCGGTCTACCTGTAAGTTTTCCCTTGACATCCGTTCCATTTTGTTTATATTTGCACCAAAAGTTAGAATAGGAACTAGCTAACCCTTTAGCGCACGTGCCCCACTCTGAATTGAATTTCCTTCTTGATGATGTTTTCTTCTCCAAATAATTATAAATAGACAACTATATTGTATTTAGGTAAGCCAGTAAGGTCTGTAAGTACGCAATCTTAACTGCAAGTAAATTCGCACTTTCCATGGTAATATAAAAAATACTTGTCCTGTTTAAATGGGTAATTAATACGTCAGTATGCAGGGAATCATTGGACAAAATGGATTAAAAACAGAAGCCATTAGGGGGCGCTAGAGACCAAATCCTTTATTAACTATAGTAGCCTATATGGCGTCTCGATACGTAAATATAATTCCTAATATAAAGAACTGTATTGAATGCTTGCAATAACTTATTCCTCTCACTAATTATGTGCCATTTGGAGTGCGGTCTGAAAGGCCACGTATTTGTATTTGTTTAAATAAGAGAGAAAGCAATTATGAAGTTAAGAACTAGATGAACGTCTTGGTGTTTAAGAGAAGTGTACCCATTATGTGTTCAATTAACTTTTCATTTGAGGCTGTAGGCTAGTCTATTATTAAAACAATGCATTACTTTTGGTAGGAACTTCCCATATGTACTATAGGCTACAGAATTAATGTCAACATAAAGCAGATGCATTATAGCACAAAAACATTTGAGTGAAATCTTATTATACACTGCTCACAAAAATAGGGGGTATTGCATTGGGGGATAGTTCCTCATTTTGTAAGCAGTATATTAGTATGTATTGTAAGTGATTAACGAACATATAAACTTCTTGACAAAATGGGAATCCGATCATTGAACAATGATTCTCGTAATAGTTATTGATTAAAAGCCATAAAACTACTAATGTATAATTTTAGAATGCTGACTGTTACAAATGGTTCACGTTTTTATGTTTTTATTAATTTTTGGTTTGTTTTGTTTTAAAGCTATCACATCACTAATACAGTAATGATCCCGTGTCAAGTTTGACGTCCAAAAGAATACAGAATGAACTTGTAATTAATTACAAACAGAATAAACGCGAATAGCTCTTGTTAGAGGATTAGTCTATATTTAGAAAATATATAGCAAAAATATATAGCAAAATACAAAGGTATGGTGACTTGAGCAAAATAAAAAAAAGATTTATATAAAACTGTGATTTTGAATTAATATGTATCACATAAAAGCTGTGTGGCTTATATTAAAGTTACTTGTAGGCTATGTATAATCAATGCTTTTAGTCCATGTTACTGCTCTATTGTATGGAAGGTGTTACTAAAATGTGTGTTTTTTTGTGTTTTTGTTTTGCATCACTGTGTTCAAAAGCAAACATCATAAAGTAACTAACAAACTAGATGTTACTCCCTCATATCTCTACCTACCAAACCCCAGTGTTCTTCATGTGATACCAATTCAGTATTTATTTTTTGAAAAAGATTAAATTAACTTAACCAACCTAAAATGTATACATGTAGGTTATAATTATTTACATGATTTTTTTTTTTCGTTGTTTTTCATCTGTGCAAATTCTTTCTACTTTAATTACAGGTGCAAAATTTTTTGTTCATACAATATAATTCAAATAATTTAACTACAATATTGGAATATCATTGTCTGTTTTAAACTACTGTAAATTGAATATCTACATCTTTAAGGGGAAAAAAATCTTACATTTCAGTGCTCGGCTGTCAACCATTAAATCATCTCTTGTTTAACATTACTTTTTCCAGATTTCTTCCATTTGTGTTTATTCAGAGCTGATTCATAAATAAGTTTTATTTTTTAATACCATGATAAATATCACTACGAAAAAAAGTCCCTAATTATTGACCATTATTGAATGCAGCCAGGTTGTACAATTTATTAAATGCAGTACTGGCAATATTTGTGGCAGGTGTCATTTTGGTACAAATTATTTCTTTAGAGCTATTTATTCTTCAATTATATTTATTGTTTAATTATTTTGTTTAGTGTGAAGCTAGGTTAATTCACCGAAAGCTTAATATCGGTCACGGTTTTATAAAGAAAAACACGTTAATACAATAAAATAACCTATAATGAAACCCTTTGTGATTTTAACCTACAATAATGATATAAAACAAGAACATAATAGAAAAGCTCTAGTCTTTTTAGGTAGAAACACTCCACAATCGTTCCATTAAGGCACTGTTTGTATGTCAGCTAAACCGCGTAACATTATATATGCAGGTTTTTTTTGTTCATGAAATAGACATAGACATAAACATGTCTTTATATGGTACATATCATACCATACAATATTTTCTAGGAAATATCGGTGAAAAACATAAGGCTGCCAGAGAAGTTATGTTAAACCCGCGACAGTCCGGAATGTAAGCATTATATAAACTTAAAGTATCATTAAGTCCACTGGAAATTAGGATTGACGCATAAGGTAGTACAAATGGTAGAAAGCACAAATTGAAGTTGTTTTGTACTAAATATGCTAGAATATCCTCAAAATTATATACTTCTGCTCGTCTGGTTTTCTTTTTGTAAAATGCTTTATTAAATGAAATATTTACACACACCACACACAGGTGGCATTATTTTTTTGTACAAATATTACAGCGTGCAGCAGACACTTCACGGGCAGTAAAAGTGTCTTTACGGCTCGAAATAAAACCAGAAACGTCTTGGTGCTTTTATCATAAGGCCGCTGCGTACGCAGGGTAAGGTTCCTGCAGAGCTTTGCTCATTCCAGGCAAAAGCACGTAAGCTAAAGGAGGAAGCTGAGGGGCAGATGTCGTCCACGCAGGGCAGTTACAGGGCACCAAGTAGCCGGGGTTGCCCGGGGAGGGATGCGTGTGCGTGGCTCCAATGATACCCATTCCGGGAAAGGTAGCAACGCGTCCTGGATAGTCAAGGGTGGCGTGTGGAAACGTGGACACGGGTAATTCCGACATTTTGGCGTTAATGTCCAGGTAAGGGTACGGAGTCGTGGGGACAGGGTGGCTGAGGAGAGCTCTGGTGGCAGCTACAGCCGCAGCAGACTTTTCAGGATTCGTCAGCGTGTCCGCCAGAAGTGCCCCTTTCAGCGCGTCGTGTTCAGCCAAGTTATAAGCCACGTTAAACTGATACCTGTCTTTCTTCATTGAGTTCTTGGGCTTGCGTCGCGGTCTGTACTTGTAGTCCGGATGTTCCTTCATGTGAACCGCGCGCAGACGTTTGGCCTCGTCAATGAACGGTCTCTTCTCGGACTCCGACAAAAGTTTCCACTCTCCACCGAGGCGCTTGCTAATTTCAGAGTTGTGCATTTTCGGGTTGTCAAGTGCCATCTTTCGTCTCTGGGCTCTCGACCAAACCATGAAGGCGTTCATTGGACGTTTTACGTGATCAGTTGGTTTCGACATTTTTATAAAAAAAAACAAAAAACAAACCAAGGATCTCTTTCAGTGCTTTAAGTCAACGATTAAAGCAGTCCCAAATCCTCATAGGTAATGCGCGTTACCACCGTGGCATGCTTTCTGGAATTTGAAGGTACAACAAGTAAAAACGTCAACGTCCTTAATAAGTAATGGAATTTCTGCAGAGTTTATTAGTGTCCCGTGAAAATCTCCGTTTGCTCTTCCATCTCCATGTGGTCAAATCGCCCGATGTAGATTTGCAATGTTCAGAGCACATACCCAGGAGGAAAACGGCAGGTTCTGTGGAGCTGTTGAACAGGTGCTCAGTGATTTGTACACTCGGATAAGAACTGGTTTATTAGGTCAAGTGAACTTTAGAAACTCCTACCGGACCAACAGTTGGGCGGCGCTTCGGATCGCGCGCACATGGCTGCACAGCTGTGTTAATGTGAGCTTAGGTTATGTCCCACGTTTATGAAGTAAGTCAAGTGACATTATGCCATGACAAATGATCAATACATGCTCGTTTCCACTGATTACAGTTCTT
>JAUZSU010162412.1:0-13729 GCA_034780255.1 Parotocinclus maculicauda | reverse complement strand
TTGTTCACAAAGTGGTGAACCTTGCCCCTTCCTTGCTTGTAATCAACTGAGCCTTTCAGGGATGCTTCCTTTATACCCAGTCATGACACTCACCTGTTTCCAATTAACCTGATCACCTGCGGAATGTTTCTAACAGGTGTTTTTTGAGCATTTCTCAACTTTTGCTGCTCCTGTCCCAACTTTTTTGCAGGTAATAGGCATCAAATTACAAATTATTTAATATTTGCAAAAAAAAAAAAAAAAAGTTCATCTGTTTGAAATATGTTAAATATCTTGTCTATGTAATGCATTCTTCTGAATATGGTTTGAAAAGGATTTGCAAATCATCGTATTCTGTTTTATTTATGTTTTACACAATGTCCCAAATTCAGTGGAATTGGGGTTGTATTATCTTATAAGGCCAATCCCAAATTGAGTAAGCCTAGGACGATGGTGGAAAGGAAAAACTACCCAAACGTTAGGAAGAAACCGGGAGGACAAAGAGTCAAAAAGAGACTCACCCTCCTTGGGCGGCTTAGGTGTTAATAGTAAGAATTAAGTTTGATGTACTAGTAATACTAAGAAAATAATAAAAGAAAAATAAATATATTTTGGACGTGATTAGCTATGTCTTAAGAAGGAGAGGCCAGAAGGGAGAACTGATATCCCCTCCAGGGCACACTAATTAGTTCCATGATACGTTTTAGACCCCCAAACAACATTGACCAGGATAAGCTGGGTGAATAACAATTATACAATAAAAGAAAGAAAAACAATACTATTCTTATAAATGATGCATTCATTTGTCCATGTTGAACCTATATTTAAACTTTGGAATTAGCAGTGCTCTACATATTTTGTATTCAAAATATTTTTATTTATTAATTCATTAATGTTGTGCTTATACATGTGTTGGTTGATAAATTATAAGATTTTGGATATTAGTAAACTAGACTTGGACACAATCCTGCCCTCAATACTTTTTTAATATACTTCAAAGTCATGCAAAAAAGGACTTTTTCTCTGAACACCTTATGTCAGAAAAATATAGAGTGCATGCTAAAAAGAGAGGAGAGAATCAATAGACTAGAGCCAGAACAAAGGACGGGATCAAAATAGTCGAGTCTGCATCTCAGGAGAGTGTAGAATGTAAACCAAGGCCAAAGGACACTTCTACAATAACACAAAGCCAGTTGGAGTGAGAAGCTGCAATCGCATGCGTGTCTACATGAGTGTATGTTTTAAAGGGCTGCCTTTCCCACTCTATGATTTGGAGTTTCATTACCTCATCTGCCATCCTGTCTGCAGCTATGTCAATAAGAAAAAGAGCAGCCTGTCAGTGTGTCAATGTGTCAAACTCTTCTGCTCATGTTCAAATGCACTCACAATGCCAGTCAAGAGACGCCTTGATATTCACTTTGTATTTTAAAATCCTTATAGGAAAGTCTCTTGATAGCCATTCCTGCAACGCCCTTTGGCATTTATCTTTACTTGTACAAGACCAAAAAAGCTGGTGTTTCAATTCATGCTTACAATGACAGAATCTGACCAAAATTATATAGACAATAATCGATAATGAAGATTTTGTCTTTGGAACACTTTTGTGGGTATTTTACAGTTTTTGGCCAGATCACAGAAATCACTTAAATGCACAGTTTTATAGATATAATCATTTAAATTTAATTTCCAATTTTGTTTTCAGTTTACTAATATATTATGCACAAACAAACTGTTTTGGTCATCCAAGCATGCCTGGGCATGCACCCAGTATAGATGCTATTGTTGATGCACACTGACATGATGTATTTGACTTCTCTACAAAAAATAAGACATATATTTAATAGTCCAATCTGCTTTTAGCAACAAGATCAGTTTCATATGATGTCACTTTATAAGGACCTAGATGTCCCAACTCAGATTTGGAAAATGACACTTATCCAGGTGCTGAGATATTTGTCCCTGGTTATTCTCATCTGGTCACAGCCTGAATTAAATCTCCTGGTCAGGGACTTTTCTCGAACTAAAGCAGAGCTACTTAGTCAAGACTGAAATGTTGTGGTTTGCTGTTCAAAAATGGCTATCCTTCAGAACCATAAAGAACATTTGACAAACATTGTTACACAGGTTGACAACCTCTGTTTCTGCACTGACATTGATGGATTGTTCATGGCTTTGGGTTATGCAGAGGAAACAAAAAAATTTTGTTTTTTTATGAAAGCACTCAAAACACTGTTACACAATGGCTATTTCTACCTTTCAGTGCCCATTGGCTACGCAGTACACATGAACGAAACCTACAATAACATTTCAATTGTTGTTGAAAGATACAGTACTACAATTACGACTGGAACATTTGTGGTGACCTTAAAGTGTTGGTACAACTAATAGGAATGCAGCTCAGATGAATAAAAAAGTAGTTACTGAAGAGTCATATTACATTTAAAAAATCCATAAGAATTTTGTTCCAGGGCACAAACATTTGCCATATAAACCATGTTTCAACTTCGAAGATATTTCTGCCTATTATTCATATAAAACTTGGACTGATGGATATATTTCTGAAATAAATTAATCTCTGCTTGAGCAAGATAACTGTTATCAAGATTAAGGAAGTTAATTTTTTCTGACTTGGTTGGTCCACAAATCAGACAGGTCATCTGTGACAGAGTTTGAAGATCTGCTAGAGGGGTCAGCAAAAATAGCATGGAAGGGATTTAAGGCATTTTGTTTATTGTGTGGCATTTTGTGATTAATTTATTTCAGAAATATATCCATCAGTCCAAGTTTTATATGAATAATAGGCAGAAATATCTTCTGGGTTGAAACATGGTTTATATGGCAAATGTTTGTGCCCTGAAACAAAATTCTTATGGATTTTTTAAATGTAATGTGACTCTTTAGTAACTACTTTTTTATATGTCTGAGCAGCATTCCTATTAGTAGTACCAGCACTTTAAGATCACCACAAATATTCCAGTCGTAACTCAAGTTGGTGCAACATCATTGAAAAAAAATTTTCTGCATTCACACCTGAAATTCTTCATGGACAAAGGACAATTGGAATCCATTAATGCTGGCTGACTATTATAGGTCATTGGCACGAGATTTATCAGCTGTGTACAAGCAAAATCTTTCTAAATGGAATATTTTATTTTAAAGAAACCCCCTAATTTTTGTGAGCAGTATATTTTTAGATTAGCAAAAAAACACAAGTAGACTAAGGTAAAGCATAGGTTAGAGGACTGGACCAAGTCTAGGATTCAAGCCACAGCACTGCCAAGCTGCCACAGTTGGGGAAGGTCCATAAACTATACTGGCTTGGATTGTACTTTTATTATACTAGAACTCCAGTGATTCCAGTGTGAAAAGGAAAACAGCTGTTGTTTGTCTTTTATTTGATTTTATTTACTTTTCTCTTGGTGCCTCCAGGTATCTCAATACCCAATGTTATCATATCTCTTCTCTGTTTCCAGGCTTCACTCAGTCACTCATTCCTCTCTCTTCTTAAAGCTATCTTCATCTGTAGTTTTGCTCTGGACTTCTCCAAACTTGTTTGATCAGTGACTTAGAGTAAAGTTTTGTATTTCTGATCAGTGCTCCCTCCTGTGCAAAAGTGGATAAAGTCCGTGAGGTCTGCTGTCCTACCCATCTGTGCCTTCTTGTATTAATTTCTTTTTTTTTATAATTGTACTGTGATGCAGTATCAGGGAAAATACTAATCTGCATTCACTTAATAATTGTACTGTAATATTAAAAAAAAATTGTCCCAGTTTTTAATCTACTTTCATCCCACGGTTTGTTTCAGTTTCATGATTAACATGCAGTTGGGTCTCCGATTTATGAGAAACGTTCAGAAGATCAGCAGCTTTGATCTGAGATCCAGAAGCCTCTGCGTGTCAAGTCACATAAATTTATATACTTTTTACAATGGAGCATTGTCTTAAAGAAGCTTCATGAATATCTAGGCCCATGGCCATATTTTGAACAAGTCTAGGGCAACAATGAAAAAAATACACTTACAGTGTTTTACAGTGCTATGCAGAGGAAAAACCTTGGGAGGGCCAAAACTCAAAAAGGGTCCTCCCGAACCAATAGTCTAAATACATAGAAACTAAATATAAAAGTAAATAGAGTCTAAATATTTGAAATAAAAACAATAAATAAAATTAAATACAATTATATACATACTATAATAAATTATCTGGATAAAATAAAATATTATGAAGATTATAATAAAACAAAGATTATAAAACTATAAAATTGAAGACAATACACAAATTTATTGGTACTGGAACTAGTACTGGAAGAACATCTTACTGTGATGACTGGAACTGGTACTAAAAGAAAAGCTCAGGGAGACAAGAATATGTAGTCAGTGATAAACGTATTCGTCAAGTGTAGCTCAGACTCTGGCATCACCAACTAAACTGCTCACAAAAATGAGGAAATATTTCAAAATGCATATAAAGCATTTAACAAAAGAAGCATTTGATTTTATTTCATTAAACAGGATCATCAGAAAGAGATGAAAATGAAAAGTCAAAGAAAGTTGTTCGATTACGCAAACGAGATGGAAAATCAATTATCGTGATAAAGTAGCAAGTGACATATTCATGGGGTTGAAGAAAAGCATATCAAACCACACATTGACTGTTCAGTAGGGTGTATGGTAACCCAAGACTGCCAAAACACACTGACAGCAATGGGGCATGGACAGGATCAGGTTGTTCTTGTGAGATCGTCTTCATATCCATTCTGAAATATCCTCTGATTATTGTGAGCAGTAACCTATATCTAGAAAGGAAAGAACCAAAATGTAACCCAGCTAAGAAAGATCGCATAACACAAACTTGAGTGGTCAGACATGAGAGGCATGGGCCTTGTCAGCTTATGAATTGGTTGCCTAGCCCTCCTAGCTTTGCTAGCACTATTTTGAGTCTTGTTAACCAATATAACTATCTGCAATGTGCAATGTTAGCCACATTAGCCTAGCCCCTTCTTCTGTGTTTGTCTTGTGTTTAGCTTGTGATACCTTTGTTGTAGCTTGGAGCGTGTCATTTTAATTTATTGCTTGCCACGTCTCACAGTATTAATAAACTTTCACCACTTGCACCAGCATCTGCCTGTGTCTCCAGCGACCATTCATGGCACTTAATGGCTCTTGACTATCAAGCTGCCACATTTGGGTCCTTAAGCAAGGCCCTTAAACCACCATTGCTTAAATTGTAAGACTGTATGAGTTGTAAATCGCTCTGGATAAGGGTGTTTGCTAAATGCCGTAAATGTAAATGCAAATGGAACCACTGTTAACTTGTATTTAAGCTTACTGTTTTCCTCTTGTTCCTATCCTTATTGTTCTCTTTTTCTCGTCAGTAGCCCTGTTTTACTAACTACCTCAACTTTATTGCAGATTTTCCATCTTTAGAGAATAGAGAATTACTATAATATTTTAGTCTCACCATAGAAACTCGTTAAAACGGCATTGCACAGGTTTCTCATTTTACCCGGATTCAAGTGAATAAGCCTTTGCTCTTCAGCAGCTTCCACCTCAGGTGCCTAAAAAATTGTATGCATCTCTTCTCCTGCTTTCATTTACAACCAGATATCAGTCATTCTCTTTGTTTCTGTCATCATAGTGTAATATGAGGAGGTAATATTCATATTTATTGCTCACTGAGGAGGAGCTCAAGTCACATTTCCAACTTCTGCAAAACTTCAGTCAGAGCTTTTGTATCAGCCGCCTATAACAGCTCTGTTGCTGCCTTATTGCTTTATCATGAATATAGTTATTCACATTGATAGTTATCCAAGTGGGTCCTCTGTTATCCAGTCTACACTCTTTTCACTACCATGTTATGTGATATAAATTTTCTTTTCTCACCCAGGCAGGTTGTTATTTGCCTCAGATTTATTCATGGACATTTTAATATCTTCAGGATCAGCTTCTTCATCATTCATCTTTAGAATGAAATTTTCTGCTGTGAAACGTATAAATTATGAACAACTGTACTGATATATCTTGTATTTAATGAAATATTAATTAAGCATTCCTTTAAGCATCCAGATGTTGATTACTGATCTCATCTAATTAAACCGACATGGGATCTTTAATGGTTTTAAATTCATTCACATCACCAGTCTTTAATTAATTGCTGCTTCTTATCAATGTTTAGACATAATTTGGTGGAAACGTAATTAAACATTTCACTAAGTCACACTGTGCACTGCTCAATCAATATGCAGTCAATCAGTTAAGGACTTCATATTATCATCGCAAGGTGACAAACCAACCCTGGACAGATTGCAAATCCATCACAGGGCACACACCCTCATACACCCTCATTCACACTGCTCATACACCCTCATTCACACTGCAACACTTGAGAGAGACGATCGACCCGACACATTAATTTTATTGTGCCGGAAACCGGAGCACCTGGAGAAAACCCATGGCACATGGGGAGAACATACAAACTCCACCCAGATGGAGTTTGGAGGTGGAATAAAACTGGGGATCTTTTGAGTCAACAACTCTAACAATTTGTGCCACTTTTTAATGGCCATCATTTGTGTGATACCTTCAGCGCACTTCTTCATTATTTGCCCTACCACTTTAGTGACAGACTAAGAATAAATTCAATCCTGTTTTGTCAAGAGTGATTTTCTACACAGGAACATTAATATGAGCATATCTTTTTACATTTCATATACGACTTGTATTGATTATCCTGAGATGTATCCTCAGGATCATTCTCTCCATCAAGGAAAATGCACAATATAATGAATAGCTTTGGCTTCAGTCCTTTTCACATTATGTTTACTGTTAAATAAATATTTATTATTGTCATGCTACAGCTGTATACAATTACCATGAAAATGAATTGATTTACTTACTCAGCTGCTGGCTTTGTCTCAACCTCATATGATAAAATATCCCATCATTCATGTCTTCATGTGGTGCAGTTTCACTGCTCTCCAGTTTTACTTTCTTCATGTTTTCTTCAACATTGACCAAACGTTTATTTCATACAGACAGAGCTGGGGAATCTAATCCAACAAAACAGGATACAATTACGACCTTTAAACAGGTGGGGAAATAATCTGGTAAGAAATACCTCACAATCTGCTCCATACTAGGTTGTATTGTGTGGAATGCAAACGTTGAAGTACTAGTTGTATTTGGCCTCTATGTTTCATGGCACCTCTTGACCACTACAGCAGAGTAAAAAGTATCCCCTTTCTTAAGAGCAAATTCACCTTTTCTACTATCTTAAAGGTCCTGGTTCTGCTTTGTTCAACCACATTATAAGTCCCAGTGTTGTCAGTCTCTAAGGTGAGAGTTGAGTTAGGGTTCTATCTGTCTATGTATGTGTTCCTGAGTTGCTGACTCTCCAGGGACCTTGCAATTTTGACTTTAAAACGTAAGCATTTCTTTTGTAGCATAGAACAATACTGAAACAATGAAAATACATTTATCATTCTCATAAATACCATTAAACAAATTAATTTTAACCTCCTATTGTCATCCAGTGACCTTACACGCCAGCTACATGATTCCTGTGCTTAATCTCATGAAGTTGTACAGGATGATTCATTTAGAAACTCCCACACTCATGACTCTGACACTAAGGTTGTCAAATCCACTATCAGCATTTAACCAAATACCCACATTTGTACCACTTTAATTTATGATATTCCTTCCATTTATGATTAGCCATACCCACAATTTATATCACTTTCATTTATAATATTCCTTCCAATTATGATAATACCCATCAACCAGTCACGAATAAGAAGTGTGAATGGTGTGGAAAAAATGTGCTATATGGATATTATCTGAACTGTTTTATTTCAACATCAAATATGTATAACCATTTGATAAGAAAGGTTTCAAAGTTTACACAAACCATTCATCTTCAAATTTTTATCCACCATATCCAATTAGCTTTGGGAGATTGATTTCAAGCATCCAACATTGCCCTCCATCCAAAATGCATGCCCTGAGCAACACAGTCTTCAGAGGTTTGCTAATTATAGCATCTCTTGAAACAGCAGTACTGAATAAAAGTTAATTGAAAGCGACTTCTTCTAGCCTTAAGTGTGGCCATTTCATTAGCATATGCCACTGCTTTCCTGTCAGTGCTACTAAAAATCAAGAGTTCACCAGCCATTGTAGTTTAACATCTGAGAAGCCAAGTAAGAGCACAAAGAAATACTGCAGTGCAAACAGGGTTGATTACTTTAAAAGTAAAGAAATAGTTTGGTAGAAAATTAAATGTACACAGTTTTCAACAGTGACATATTTAGTACTTGACATTTGCTTCTTCTTCAGTTTTTGGACTGGAGCTTTAGAAGTGATTCAGTATCTTATTAAATGTCCTTTCCAAATTTTCAGGATAATGTATGGGGTATTTTGATGCTCTAACCTACTATCTAAACTAGTCTACTATTGCAATCCACAAATTAGACCTGTGTATTATTGCAAAGTTGTCTTTTGGTTTTTTAGTTTGGACTTTGAAAACACTAAAACATTTTTATTTTTTATATGTATTTTTGTGGTTTAGCCAAAATGGCTGTCTATTTTAAGAAGTGTGCTATAAAGGGCATAAGTGGCATTATACCAAGCTGCAAATAGTGAACTGGATATGGGGTAAATCATAATTTTAGAATCAGTCCTATTATAGTGCAGAACTAAGTTCACAGGTGCTAAGATTCATTTTAAAGGTCCTGAAGCTCAGTTAAAGTTCTGATCAAAACTATAGTTTCTGATTATTATTATTCTGATGATATTGTATTTGGCCTTAACTGTTTTTGAATTCTCAGGCCCAATTATCTCATTGATTGCAACAGCAACCCTTTATAGGTGGCATAGTTGCTGTTAAAAGTAATATGTTTGGCGTACAGCACCATACTTTAGGGGATGGCCAAATAAAATAACTATAAACAAAAATAGAACAATTATTTTGTAGCACATCAAGATCACAAAAATGCCTGCTGGGAACATGGGGATCTGTTTCTAACAATCTAGAGGGTGTTTAGATTGGTGTCATGCTCTGCCTGACTCTGCTTTTCATCTAACTGAAAACTTTGCCTTTCATTAACAAAAAAAATGTGGAATCATCTTTGTTATTGGTTTGGCAGTCACTCTGTTCTGTTTAAGTTTAGTTTAGTACTAGAAGCAATACTGCTAAAATGTATTTCTATTAACATTATGAGAAAAAAAACCCACATCTTTAAAAAAAAAGTTAATAAATATAAATATTAGTGTTGTCAAATTTAATTCATTAATTGTGTCAAATACTTTATAAATATTAACTAGCTAAAAACTGCCGTATGATTAACATAATAGCAGATGAAAGAAATCATTTGAATTGCATCAGGAGATGCCTCGTATAATCTACTATAAAGAGGAACAGTTTTAAGACTGCAAACTGTATATTAAAGTGAGAGGGCACAGAGGATGAACATGCTTGAGAAAGCAAAGTATGTCTTTCTTACAGGGGACCACTGGACTTTTGTGAGCAATGAAATCTGATTGGGCGTCACAACTTATTAGTTCCGGCTAAATGTTACAAGACTGTCGGACAATTTAAACATGGTGCATCAAACACACATGAATTACAGGAATGTTACATTTGGTGTGAAACAACCCACAAAGCAGGTGCTGGAAGCAATCACAGGTATTTATTAAATCCTGGTAAACAGAGCAAAATTGGCAGGCAATATTCGTAATCAAAACACAGACAGGGTTCAGGCTATTAGCAAACAGAATCCTGGGGGACAAAACAGAATCAGAGTCATAGAGAAACAGAGTCCAGGAAAACAGAGAAGACAAATAGAAACCACAATCGAAATCAAACTCACAATCAGCCTGGCTCGCAAGGAAAGACGAAATACATTACGTCGAGCCAGTGGATGTTCAGGGTTTAAATCCCAATGGGGGCATGGCTCCTCGGACGCCGATAGGATAGATGCAGGTGAACCTGATCTTAAATCAGTACTACGGAGCCAACGTTCATGTGTACTCAAGTACAAATGTACTTCCATGTATGGTTGCGTGAGTCCGTGAGCTGGCTTGCTGGACATAACAGATGGCAGAAATAGTGAGACAAACATTTGTGTGTATATGTGTGTGTCTGTCTGTTCTTGCTCTCTTTATATGCATGTCTGTGTTTGAAGTATCTGCCTGTATATCCTCTCACTCACTCTTTCCCTGGATCCTCTATGTACATGCATGCATGCATAGCATACAAACAGGAAATTGGTTAATGTCTTTTTTTCTGTGTGATTAACCAATAAACCACCAAATTGAACCCTTGCAACCACAGTGTCCTAGGGTTGTTTTCACTTTTATAAACTGCTTTTTTCTCTATGATAATATCAACAAATATTTTTTCAAGTAGACTTGAAATTGATTGCCATGTCATGCACACCATATTTGTTTAGTGTTCTTCTTATTGTGGACTCAGGAACATTAACATTAGCCAATGTGAGAAAAGCCTGTCGTTGCCTAAACATGTGGACTGTTTACATGTATAAAACAAGTTATACTTTGGATTTGTTGTTATTTAAAATGTTTTTATATATTTGTGAAAGATGAGCCTAACAAAGAGCACAGAGTTGGTACACTATATCTACTACAAAGGGTCTGGCATGTGGATGGCAGAGTGATTGTGGTCCACGTCCCTTCTTGCTGGGGACCACCTGGATAAAAGGCCCACTCTGGATTTATGCTGGTTTTGCATTCATGTGACCCAGATTGGGTTGCCCTGTCACAGTGAGTTAAGCCACAAATCATTTTCCTCACATGTCAACATATAATTTCTTATGTTAATTTTATTTACAGCCCAGAACATCAAATCATGTTTCCAAATCTTTCACTATATATGAATTGACTGCTCTGATTATCTTTGCACAGACTCATGAATACAGACAGATTTTAGTGTTCGTGGGGTTTAATTTCACTGTTTGGAGATTTGTGGCCAAATAACATGTACATGTACAAAGCTTCATTGCGCTTAACTTTGGGGACAACACATACTTTGGATGTAGAATTTGGGGTGAACCTAGAGTTAATTGCAGATTTTTCACATTTACAGGGGTCACACTGTACCCCTTACCCCTGTGAATACTGTGGTTTGACTGTAATACTGCTCTTAAAGTAACAACATAAACGCTCTAATTAATCATTCCACAATAACTCAACAGGTGCAGTGAAAATAACATTGGGAATGTTATTTAGCGAGCAGAAGACCATAGAAAAATCTGTTGTATCTGATGATTTCCCTTTTTCAGATCTACCTATAAATTACAATTAAAATTTTATCAGGTGACTGTATTAGTATATTATGTATATTGCGCAGCATAAGAACAGAAATGTAGAGAAATACAACACAAGTAGAATGTGGATGGCATACTCTATTCATACATAGTTATTTCACATTATAAGGAATGCACTATAATTGTAAAAAATGTAAATAAATCAACTAATGGATATCCAAAACTTAGGTAGGCAACATAAACTTTAAGCTAACTGCCACCACGGTTGCAGGCCTCATCAGCGGAGAGGATGAGACTGTGATGAGGTCAGTAAGCTGACAGGCTGGTGTTCTGATCAAAATCTGCTTCTTAACACCAGCAAAACTAAGGAGCTGGCAATTGACTTCACAAAACACAAGGGAAAACCAGCCCCACTTAGCATCAACAAGGACTGTGTCCAGCGGGTGTCGTCCTTTAAATTCCTTGGGACACATATAGCCGAAGACCTCTGTTGGACCGTCAACAAATCTGCGGTGGTTAAAAAGTTCCATAGACAGGCCCAGGACAGTGACTCCACTCCCTAAGGATATTAATAAGGAACCCCCTGAAGAAGAAACTGTTAGTGGCCCTTTACCACACACTGCATTACAGCTTGGTATGCCAACTGCACTGTGGCAGAAAGATATAACCTGCAGAAGGTCATTAACACTGCACAACATACCACTAGAAGCCCGCTTTTCTCACTAGAAGGCATCACCAGCAGGCGGTGTCTCCTGAGAGCGAGGGTAATAGCTGCTGACCCCTCACACCCGGGACAACACCTATTCACCCTCATGCCCTCTGGCAGGAGGCACAGGTGCCTCAAACGTAGGTCTAGCAGACTCAAAAACTTTTTTTCCTGGGCCATCAGATGCCTTTGTGCACACTTACAAAGAGTGTGCATGCTAGGTGTTAATATGTAAATTAGCATTTCTTTCAAAATAATTTTAGTAATTTATGCAGCTATTAATTTATTCCTCTGTTACTATTTTACTGTTTCTTTTATTTATTATGCACTGGCCAGATAAGCACTGCAATTTCATTGTGTACCTAAGGTGCAATGACAATAAAGATTCTAAAATAAAGACATGCAATAAACAAAAATAAAGTGAAACTTTATAGCCACTGTAGTCAACTTTGATATGTCTTTTCCCTGGGACAAAAAAAGTAAAAAAAAAAACCAGACAATTGCTGTTTAAACTTCAAATAGACTGTTCCTGTTCATCTAAATTTTCAAATAAAGTGCCAAAGTAAATACTTATTTTAATTCTTAGATTCCACTGCACTGTGTAGTACCATTCTATCCTCCTATGGATAAGGACATGAAAATGGCACCTATAAGCAGATACTGTATTATTTTCTGGTAAACGGTCCTCAGCACAGCAGCAACACTTGCGAATTAGAATAGCTGGAATTTTGAATACCATTATGACTTTTTGAGAACCATTTAAAATATTCAACCATCAGTATTTAATGGTTAGAAACTGATCACTAATGGAGGACTGAAGGATGATGTAAAATAAACTGTGGATTGTGCAAAATCATGAGTAGTAAACTACAATGCTATCCACTGTACAAAAGTTTTAAAGCCCCAGTAATACTTCTGCTCCTAATACACTCACACTAGCACCCAACACATATACTACCCTTGAGGTGTTAGCACCATCTCTGGAGAGAACAAACACATTTCTGCACATTTTAATGAGCCATTGGCAAGCTACAGTAGTTAAGATCTGCCCTGTTAAGACAAACAACATATTTTGTGTTTTGGATGCTGATATGCTGTTCTTTCTATTAAACCATACAAGTTCCATGTTGGCTCAAGTTGGTTTATGTTGGTTTGTGCTTGTATGTCGGTTGTAAAGCCTGAACCCACCCCAACATAACATACTGTTTTGCTGTATTTTTTCTAAGCAGGACAACTGGAAATTTGCCCTTGTAAAATTTTGTTTAATGTTTTAGAATGCATTTTTACTTTATTATACAATATAGTCACTTGTATAATTAAATATATATACAGTGGGTATGGAAAGTATTCAGACCCCTTTAAATTTTATTACTCTTTGTTTCATTGCAGCCATTTGCTAAAATCAAAAAAGTTAATTTTATTTCTCATTAGTGTGCACTCAGCATCCCATCTTGATAGACATTTTTGTAAATTTATTAAAAAAGAAAAACTGAAATATCACATGGTCATAACTATTCAGACCCTTTGCTGTGACACTCATATTTAACTCAAAAGCTGTATTTTTCTCCTTATCCTTCTACTCCTTCATTGGAGTCCAGCTGTGTTTAATGGACCTGACTGGACTTGATTAGGAAAGGCACACACCTGTCTATATAAGACCTCACAGCTCACAGAGCATTTCAATGCAAATGAGAATCATGAGGTCAAAGGAACTGCCCAAGGAGCTCAGAGACAGAATTGTGGCAAGACACAGATCTGGCCAAG
>JAUZSU010162401.1:0-13730 GCA_034780255.1 Parotocinclus maculicauda | reverse complement strand
ATAGACCTAATTTAACACCACAACATGGTGACCTTTCCATGCACACACTGAGAGAGATTATATGAATGCATGGACAGATTTTAAAACCATATGCACAGACTGAGCTAAAACAAAACAAAAATGAAACACCCAAAAAGGGAAAAAAATCTCTGCATTCAATATGGACAAAACCTCCCAGAGCAAAGTATTTAAAGCAGAAGCCTAGGCTGTTCTCATGGTACTGGCATATGTAGAACAACAACAAACAAAGATGATTTGTACAGAATCAGAAGCTTGCCTGCAAACACTTGAGACCCAAGAAGTCATGCCTCCATCCATAAGATGTATCTACTAAAAGAAAAGAACTGTGAGATTGTGATCTGAAGGCAGACTGAATATAAAAATGAAACCGGTCTCATTCCTCCATCAAATGTAAAAAATACCATTAGCAACTACATCAAAAACAGATTGGAATTTACAAAAAAAAAAACAATAAATTATACTAAATAAACTTGTGCAATAAAGAAAGCAGATGGGACAAAAGCACATGTATACAAGATCAGACAACCGTGCTCACACATGTACAGCATCTAATTAAAAAGGAAGAAACACAAAAATAGACTATAAAGCATATATCTTTGGAATAGTTTATGTACAACAACTGAAGAACAGAGTGTTTTACAAAAATAAGAGAAATATTCAGTAATGGCCAACCAAGAAAATTATTTATTAAATATGATGCACCTAAAACGTCGGTGCCCAGATGACTTACAAAATGCACAATATTGAATAGTAACATATAGTATTTACAGTTAATGGGTGAAAACCTGCATTCTAGCATACAAATATTATCCCCTCTGTGCAACATGGTGGTGGTGCTGGTATCATTGCTTGTGCCATTTGTCTTGCATCTGGGCAAGGATGGCTTTCCATCATGGAAGAAACAATGAGTTCAGAATTATCCCAGCAAATAATAAATGAAAATGCCAGGTCATTCACATGTAAGAACTTTTAAATATTGTATTAAATTCTGCTCTCTAATGGACAAGAGCAATTATTTCTGAAACGCTGAAAGGAAAGTGATGTTGCATGCAATGTACGTGTTCCTATAGCAACTGGCTTGTGACAATAACCGTACATTGGCATATGATAACTCTGCTCTTGCAACTTTGTAATTTGCTTTTAAGCTTACAAGTCATGTAGTTTATACAATATTAAAAAGGGGATTTCCTGAAATATCAAAAGATCTAGAATCCATGGTTTGAGCTTTAGCATGCATTTCAGTCTGTGTATTTTGTCAGTTTTGCACAATGTTCATGTGGGTTTGCTCAGAGTTTCTATGGAGGTGGGTTGAATCTAAATTGCCCAGAGATGCTCAGAGGTGTGAATGTGAATGTGTGAGTAGGACTATAATGCTCTGCCTTAAACAGAGATCCTTTAAACTTTACACAGGGTACTCTTTTGCCTTTATGCAAAGTGTTTCAATAATACGCTGCTCACATAAATTAGGGGGTATTTAATTTGAAATTAGATTAGATTTTGTAGAGACATTAGAAATCTGATACAAAATAAGTGCTAGCTGAAGAATTTTCTTTGCAGTGTTTCTGTTTCCTTTTGCCACTTCTTTAATGCCTTTATTCAGAGTAAGTTGTGATATATACTCCTAACAAAAATTGGGGGTAACTTCAAAATGAAGTGTGTGTACTCATACATACTCGCTGACAAATAATAAAGGAGACAGATACACTTAATATGTGCGCATGATGATCATATGTAAGTGATTACAATATTGGAGTGAAACGATAAGTTTAATGGGGAATACTGTTCAACTGAAAGTTGGGTCTAGTACCCTGTTAGGCAAACTCTAGCCTGGATAAAAAATAATACGTTGGCATTTGAGGTAAACAGGTTCCATAGAGTATCCTATGGCAAATTTGCCTATAGATGTTGCTGCTGGACCTGTGTATCCTGCATGTTTTTACATTGTTGATTCGAGTGTCCCAGCTGGACCCAAATGCTTGCTTTGTGATAAATCTAATGACTGGGCATGCCCCAGTGTTGTTAGCTGGCAAAGACATTCCTGGGAAACCCTTGCTGTCTGATTACCAGGCAAAAACAAAAATAAACCCAAACAAATATATATAACATTTCTTTTGTCTTTACCCAGAACATAGCATATCATAGCATACATTTTTTGGTATTGTTTTATTTTGTGTTCATCTGTTTGCCTTTTTGTTTATAAAAGTACTAACTAGCTAATAGGTACTCACTGATAATTGAATTTCCAGTTTATAGAACTGTAAAAAAAAATATTGCTAGCTAATACATACTGTTTAAAAAAACTTGCCCTAATGTAATTACATTTGTGTTTTTACCTATAAATCCAATTTCTGTTACCCTATTTTGCAATGTTACTAGTCTAAATGATCAGTTGACTGCAGCAAGTCTCCTGCATTTCAAATCAGCATATAAAAAAAATGAATTTAAAAAAGCTGATTATTTAGTGTCGTCCCCTAATATAATCTGGTTCATTTAAAAGAGATTGTGTTTATAGTCTCCTTTTTTAAAGGCTTAAACAAATCAGTGTTTTACTTACTTAACACTTGACTTGAGCATCATGGAAGTGCAATAATTTGCAGTGGCGCCTCAAAGCTCCAGAGACCTGAGTTTATTTTCCGGCTCAGTTGCCACCAGTATGGAGTTTGCATGTCCTTATGTGTCTGTGTGTATCCTCTGGTTACGCTGGATTCTACCCACATGCCAAAGGCATGCATGTGTGCGTGCTGACTGAGAGATGGATTGGCATCCTGTCTAGGGTTGGTTCCCACCATGCAGCTTAAATTACACTTGCATGCAGCACTACCCTGTGTTGCCATAGCAAGAAATTGTGACCACAGCCCAATCAAACAAATCAGACCTGTTCAGTAAATCTAATTCATACTGATAGACTAAAACCGTATTTTGGGTGCACTCATAACAAAGTAAGCTAAGCTAATTTCAATAATTTTTTTTATGGACATGTTTAATACATCACAATCCTGCCTTCTTTATGGGAAGAAACAGGAGCACCGTGAGTAACCCACACCGACAAGGGATGGATATTCATAGACTGAGATCTAACCAGGGATGCTGGAGCTGCTGTGCCACCCCCAACTAAAATTGGGTTTTTGTATTGTTCTTCAGTGCCTTCCACAAAATATCAAAATATGGTGCTGCAGACATCCTGCATGCAACAACCCAAGATGATTAATTGGTCTCTTAGGACAAAATGAACACGTTGATATATGAGCTGCTAAAACAACTAACTGCCTGTCTATCTGCAGATTAAGTCGGATTTTTCATTTACAGCATTAAGCAGGCATGTTCTTCTTAGTAGATATTACCTCATGCTAGTACAAATAAGCACTAGCTCCAAGAACACAGTCAAACTAAATCATGTTGGGATTTGTTTTAGGTAAGTCCACAAATGTTCAAAAAAGCATTTTAAAATATTTAATCAAATACTCTGCTCATAAAAAGTAGGAATATTTCAAAACGTATATGAAGCGATTAAAAAAAGTAGCATTTGATTTTGTCATTAAACAAGAGCATCAGAAATTTCTAAGTTGTTTGATTATGCAAATGAGATGCAAACTACGTTAGCATAATTGAGTAGCAAGTGATATATTCTTGGGGTGAACAGAAGCATGTCAAACTGGACGAGAGTGCAAAACATTGACTGTTCGGTAGGGTGTATGGTGACTCAAACACACTGACAGTGATGGGACATGGACAGGACCAGATTGTCCAGCAGTTCTTGTGTGATCCTCTTTGTATTTATTTTGAAATATCCCCTAATGTTTGTGAGCAGTGTAAGTCTTCACATTGACATATTTCAGTGCTGAGTGAAGAGGAGAGTTTTTAGTTGCTGTTTGAAGATACAAAGAGACTCGGTCATTCAGTCATCCAGTAGAAGTTTCACATTCCACCACGTGAGAGCCAGGACAGAGAACAGTCTTGATGCATGTCTTCCTTTTATCTTACGTTATGGGTCCAGCTGACCCAAGCTTGTGACTCTAAGGGTACAAGATATAGAGAGGGGTTTGGTTTGAGCCTTTAGGTGAGAAGTTCAGTTTTGTGTTTATTAGTAAGCATCAGGGTTTTTAATCGATTTAAATCAATGTTACTTTATTATAAAATTTAACAAGCATGGTGCTCTTCAACAGGTGGTGCACCCACATTTATACCAAAAATGACCATATCTTGGGATGCTAACTTAAATTCAAGCAAACATCACAATATAAATACATTCAAGATTCAAAAAGGTTTATTTAAGGCTTATTTTTCAAATACTACTTCTAAACTAGTTACATCAGAGGACACTCTTGCTCCACCCTAGTTTCTCTGGATTTTTTTAAAAACAATTGACCTATAGAAGGCTTAAGCTTACTAAAACATAATCACAATTTATATTCATTATAATGATACGATCATTGTAAATCTTATTTATTCAACTACAAATGATTTGTTTCATGTTGATTAAGTGCTAATTAACGAAATTACACTTGAGCACCCCAGAGAAAGTCAAACACTTCTATAATCTCTTCACACTAATAGCTTTACCATTATTGAAAATCTTGCATAAAACTTGAAAATCACCTCATTTGTTGGTGTTAGCTAATGCTAAATGGGCAAAGAAATGCATAACATAATTATTATATTATTTCCCTCATTTGCAGTTTCACCAAGAACGGTTGGCAGTTGATCCTTTTCGGAATAGTAGTGTACTAAGTGCATTCAGTGTTTACTTAAATTAAGATAACTAAACAAATAAAGCAGACAAAGACAGATACATTTTCCTCAAACCATTTTCCTTTATCAGTACTTAGGAAGCAAATCACACACACTATGCATGCTTCAGCAGCCTAGGACTAATACATTCCATGTGGAAATGCATAGAGAAACTGCACAGCGCATAGCAATGTAGTAAGTGTGTTACACTGATACATAGTATATCTCACAGTTTAAATTTTACAGGTATGCACCCCCCAACACCCATTTGCACCCATATACATTATTTATTATTATTAATTAAGGATATTATTAAGGTAAATAACCTGCTTTGTTACATTTTAAATTTCCAGCTACATTAGATTCTGTAGTACAGCATCTGAAATGACATAGATTAGAATACAGCCTCTGGTGCAGAAAGTTTTATTAAACATCGTGAGCTGACTGAATCATGAACAGAATTTGGCTGGTGTCCTTATAAGCACCAAGATGATGAGCTGACGTGGTCTTACCTCTCAGGTCAATTATGATACACTGGATCTTTGCTTTGCTGCTTGAGAACCATGCATTGATTACTGGAATGTCGTGAATTAACTACTATTTGAAAATAATTAATTGTGGCAGAAAATTGATGCACTGTGGGAGGTGGGGACAATAAATACACTGTGACCAAGAGGTACGCTATTCAAAAAATAACCTCTGAGAGCCTTTTTATAGACAGCGGGGGAAGTACCACAGCCACAACAGTAATCATTTAAATATCCGTCTGTGACATTACTGTGTGCCAAGTTTAGCAGCAATTTCTATGATATGTTTCAGCATGACTGCGCCCCAGTGCAAGGTCCAAAAGAGCTTTGTGTGGTAGAACTTGACTGATGTTAACTCTTTTTTTTTTCAAACTACTCAGTGTCACTGCTGGACTTAAAATAGTCCACCTATCAAAAATATTCAGCAAGCAGCATCCTATTAGCAGCATCCTGTGAGTACAGAGGAAGGATAAGAGGATGACTAACACAAACTATTCTACACCAGATGAGGTACTGTATCTGACTATCCATCTACAAGGTGGATCAATATGGTATATTGGATGACAATACAAATGTACATGCAATGGTGTGGCTTGATTTCCATATATAGTGCTGTATAAAGAGCAGTCTATAAGATAGGAGTAAGTAGGGGAGTAAGCTATTCAGGCATAGCTTTATTCTTTCATTAACATGAGAAATGTTTGAGAATATACAAGTCAAGTGAAGCAAATGTGTATTGTCCTTTGTAATTCAGGCAGTGATCATAAAACAAGGCTACACATCTGAAAACGCTCATATCTACAGTTAGGACAACAGAGAAGATACAAGCAGAAAAGTAAATTATACTAGATGAAAGTGGATGTGGGTGTATTTTGATCCCACTCATAGTGAAAAGGGTGGTAACAGAGGCAAAATCCTTTTTCGAGGTCACTAAATCTATAATTAGATGCTACCTTAAAGTAACAAACTATTAGAAATATGTGCCAAAATAACTACATATAACATAGAATAAACTACCATATCACCACATATGTAAATGCCTACTATTATTACCTCAAATCACAGGCAGACAGGCAGGTTATTTCAAGGCTTCTCACTGATTGTATTGTGAAAACTCAATTGTAAATCATGAAACAATAGCATGTACAGCATGTGACGTCATCTAACTGAAGTAAAATACAGAAAAATAGAACAATCCCTTTTTTAGTGTTTTCAACTTTTTGAAAATACATCCAGCATTAAAATCAAAGCTGAATATGCAAATGAATAATATAGTGAATCGATCAAGGTCCAGATTATCAATGGCCACCACTGGTTTTGTTGGCCAACAGGGTAGCGGTAAAAACAGCTACCGTTGGTCAGTGGAGGAGAAAGAGAGGGGAACGCATGTTCAGAGGCAATGGGACAGCAGCATGAGATGAGAGTTGGAAGTCTGAAAGTTACTAATGACTTGTAAAAGGAGAATATGATTGATAGAAAAAAAATATGTCTGGAGTGAGTTGAGAGGGCAATCAAGAATGAAAGACATAGGGGCGAGGGGGGACTAAAGGGATGGTTGGGTGATGCTTAAGTATGGTGTCAAGGAAAGGAATGTGGAAGGGCAGATGTTAGTGGATATTGCAAAATAATGGAAATGCTGTGGTGAACTTCTATGTCCTATGCAGGAGATGCTACCTGAAAAAGATTGAAGACTATAATGTGGTGGCAACAGAGCTTGCAGCTAGAACCTCTGTAGTTCTTGGATTTCTAGGTCTTTTAGGAGCATTTCGTTGGTTAGTACCACAGTAACTTCAAGAATAGTTGCTCAGATGGGTGATGAAACTCTGAGACCCTTGCCCAACAGCTGTGGACTTCACTGGTCTTGTTAATGGCTTGCAGGTAAGTACATAGACTTATCCAGAAACACTTGCCTTTGAAGCGCATTGTGAAGCGCTTACACTTTAATGTGTCCAACTACTTAAAACTGAATATGAATTAATAAAATGTGACGACCCACAATATTCCAAAAAGTCTCGCAATACATGGTAAACTCAATTCCATACTTGATGTCTACTTATTCTGGGATGATTGCCATCATGTGTTCACTGTTCGAAACAAACTTGTGAAGTCTTAACTTGCCAGTGTAGCAGTAATTGCAGTGTTCTTAGATTTCTTGAGAAGACCGCTTATCCATGTAAAATGATGTTTTCCTTAAAGCTTATGTTGTCATTGTACAATTGTGGCCAAAAGTTTTGAAAATGGCACAGATTTTGTTTTTCACAAAGGTTGCCTCAGGTTTTACCTGATGTTTATATAATATAATGAAGTACAATTATACACATTCCATATGTTTAACTTTTCATTTCACAAATGCATACATTTGAAGCAAATATTTAATATTTACATTGTCGACTCTTTTTCTTTAAGACTTCTGCAAAAAACTCTTGAATGATGGCAAACCTATTCTTGCCTAATCAGTGTTTGGAACTGATCATAGTTTATTGGTTTTTGTTTGCCCACCTTCTTTTTGAGGATTGACTGCAGTTTCTCAGTGGGATTGAAATCTGGCCAGGATGCTTTACTGTTGGTATGGCACAGGACTCCTGGTGGTGCTTACCATTTCCAGATATCCCAAACAGTCTAAAGGGGGCTTTATAACTGTACCCCAGTCCCCTAAAGTATATTCCTTATATTTCCTTCGGAATATTAGTCTGTCCTTGATGTGTGTCTTGGCGAGAAGAAGCTTCTTTCAAGCCATCCTCCAAAAGCCTTTGTCTCACTGTGTGTTCAGATGCACCCACGCCTGCCGTCTGTCATTCCCGAGCAAACACGGCACTGGTCGTGGGCCTATCTCATAGCTGCATCCTCTATAGGAGACAATCCAGACAATTGCTGGACTTTCTTGGGCGCCCTGAAGCCTTTTAAACTTTTTGAACCACTCCCTTTGAAGATCTTGATGATTTGATAAATGGTTGATTGGGGTACTACAGAAATATCCTTGCCTGTGAAATCGTTTTGATGCAATGCAATGATGACTGCATGTGTTTCCTTGAAGGTAACCTTAGTTACCAGAAGAAAACTTAAGAGCACCACTACCATTTTAAAGCAACCAGTTTGCCTTTCCAATCAGCATGGCGGAGTAATATCAGCCATATTGTACTAATCATATTGTATGAACCTTTTCTCCTGAGCTCCATTTTGTAGGGCTGGAATGCAGTACTTTTTGTGATAAGGTCGTTGTCATGGAATGGAATGACCTTGCAATTAATCTAATTACTCTTTTCAATCTAGAGTTAATATACAATGTTCACAAAAATTAGGGCATGTTTCAAAATGACTGTAAATGACTGTATTTTATGTCATTAAACAAGATCATCAAAAAAGCAATTGCAAAGTCAAAGAAAGTTGTTTTATTACGCAAATGAGATGCAAATCAATTATCGTGATTGAGTACCAAGTGATATATTAATGGAGGTGAACAGAAGCATGTCAACCTGGACAAGAGTGCCACATATTGACTTCAGTAGGGTGTATGGTCACCCAAGACTTCCAAAACACACTGACAGTGATGGGGCATAAACAGGATCAGATTGACCAGAAGTTCTTGTGGGATCCTCTTTGTATTAATTTTGAAATATGCCCTAATATTTGTGAGCAGTGTATATTGCCACCATAAAAACTGATGCGGCAAACTTTGTGGAAACAAATTTCACCATTCTCAAAATTGCAATACCTTTTGATCTTTATTTATTTGGTTTTGCTGACCATTTTCCTTTTTCTTTCAACTGACAGGAACCTGGGACCTTCTGGAGGCACATCTTCTCCAGCTCTTTCTGGAAAGTTTGATTTAACAAAATGCTCCACACCTAGTGCCACTTGATTCACTTCTATGTAGAGACTAATTCTGATGGTCTATGTAGGGATTTTAAATGGCAAATAAAACCTAGTTTGAAAGTAGGGCTTGTGAGCAGATGTATCCAATGAGCAGATCTAGTTTATAGTTCTACAGAGGTGCAAGCTCTTATTTGAATAATTCTAGGTGGGACCAGGTTTCAGCACTTTCATCGGTTGGTATGTGAGTTATTTTTGGCTGGAATAAACCCACATGTGCAGATTGGTGAGAAAACAATCGTTTTACTTGTAAGATGTTACTCTTTAAATGCTTACCGCTGTGGTTGTTGAGAGCTTCAGAGTGATTGCTTCCTTTTCTTTGTTTCCTTGAACAAATGTGATTCTGTCTGAAACTACTTTCTCTATGAACTTCTTTCATTTGTGTATGCGTATTATTGTTAGAGAACTTGCATGTTACAACAGCCTTCTCATCAGACCGTATGTTCAGTGTCTTTACTACAAAGCTTTGATGTCTTTGACATTTAGATTTTACAGCCTTAACTTTTTTCAGTGACTCACGGATTGGGATTCTGTTGGCACTTGAAGCACCTGTAAGCACCTTAACACATCTTCCACTTTCATTTGAGGTGATTACAGCTTGTGGTACAGGAGACACACACACACAGGACTTGTGGGATCAAGCACTTGGCTGTTCGCCACTATTTCATGTTTTAGTATGCCTTTCCTTATCTATCATCTTAACTTGATCATATGCTAGCAGTTTTACTTAATGCTCATTGGACCTTTAACATGCTCAAAGTGCTGTGTGGTTAGCACTGTCATCTCACAGCTCTGAGATCCCTGGTTCGATCCTGACCATGGGTTCTGTCTATATAGAGTTTGCATGTCCTTCCCATGTACGTGTGGATTCTCTGAGCACTCCTGTTTCCTCCCACATTCTAAAGACGAGTGTTATGTTAATTGGTGTTTCCAAAGTGCCTCTTAGTGTGTGAATGTGTGTATGAGTGTGCTAGTGTATACAACCAGAAAATACATGAATTTTGTATGCAGTATTAAAAATAATATCAGAAAATATCAGAAAGACAGCTCCTGTAGATTACAGTGGCAGGTAGTGTATTTAGTGTGGCCTGTTAGTGTATTTGCCCTATGATGGATTGGCTAGGCATTATCTAGGGCACAGACTTTTCATGTCTAGAATCAAGCAGATGAGATGAATGAATGGATGCATGAATAAAAATGATGTATCTTTCTCTGGGGTGGCACAGTGGTGCAAGTGGTTGATACAGTTGCCTCAGAGCTTAAGCCCAACCTTGCACTCTGCCTGTGTGGAGTTTGCATGTCCAGTCCATGTCCGTGTGGGTTTGCTCTGAGTAGTCTGGTGTTTAGTTACATTTCAAAGAAATACGTTAGGTTAAAGTGCTTTGTGTCCTAGTGTGCCCTTTCTCTTGCTTGTAACACAACTATTTTGCTTGCAGCAGCATCAGCATTGGTTTTCTGTCGTTTTACAGAAGGTCTTATTGTATTCACAGAGTTGTCTTCCATTGTAGAAGTGACATAACTCAATTTACAAGTGTCTGAGTAGAAGAAAGTGGCTGCATCTGGCCAGTCTTGCTCATTCTTCTGTGGAATCCTTTCACCCAGTGCACTTGAAGCTCTAGATACAATGAAATTATTAATCTCTAAACACAGAGCCACACTGTGACACGAGTGCTCGTCCTGTGACTTTCAGTAGTTCATCATACAAATGCTGGACATCTGCAGAAAGACTTGTAACATCTCCAATGATATGATTAAATTAATCATCAGATAAAGGCTCTGTTGAATGTCATAAGGACAGCTTAAAGGATTGAACTGCTCTCTATTTGCTGTAAATCTTATTCACTTTAATCTTCTCTGTTAAGAGTTCTGATACATTGATTCTTGTCTTGGCTGCTGTTCTTCCCCTTGCTAAGCAATAGGGGTGGAAATTTCTACCAACGTTAGCATGAAATATAGGCAGGCTTATGTATTAGCTACGTTTTGTAAAAGGACAATGTGTGTAGTAGTTGAAAACTACTAATTTAACCTTTAACTTAAATGTAAATACCTCAAATAGCAAGTCACTATTAAACAGAAAACATACTTTAGAATACTAAACTTTTAGAAAATGTGTTCACCTTGGGTTCAGATGTGGTATCTCAAATGTAACAACTTGCAAAATACATTAATTCAGTGTCTTATTCGCTTATCCTAGTCAGGGTTGTGGGAGAGTTGGTGCCTAGCTGAAAGCATAGGGCACAAGGCAGGAACCACCATAGACAGGACACAAACACTCAAATCATTACTATAATCACCTGTTGATATCCCCTGTTTAAAATAAGATCATGAACTTAGTTTTCAAATTAAATACTAGCTCTAAATTACGCTGTAAGATCCGATTTACTTAGCTACTTAACTGTGTACAACCACAATTCCAATGAAGTTGGGACATTGTGTAAAACATAAATAAAAACAGAATACAATGACTTGCAAATAATTTTCAATACATATTCAATTTAATACACTACAAAGAGAACATATGTAAAATCCAAATGGATAAACTATATTATTTTTTTTGCAAATATTTACTAATTTTAGATTTGATGCCTGCAACCAATTCCAAAAAAGTTAAAACAGGGACTGGAAAAGACTGGGAAATTTGAGGAATGCTCAAAAAACACCTATTTGGAACATTCCACAGGTGAACAGATTAATTGGAAACAGGTAAGTGTCAAATGCCCCTGGCTTCTCTGGGCCAGAGTTTGTCTGAGATGGACTGACGCAAAGTGGAAAAGTGTGGTCTGATGAGTCCACACTTTAAAGTGTTTTTGAAAATCATCGATGCCGTGTCCTCCGGGCCAAAGAGGAAAAGGACTGTCCACATGTAAACACGCCCCTGTCCCAACTTTTTTGGAACGTGTTGCAGGTATCAAATTTAAAATGAGTGAATATTTGTAAAAAAAACAACAACAAAAAAACAGTAGAGTTTATCCATTTTAAAATTAATTATGTTGTCTTTGTAATGTATTCAATTAAACATGGGTTGAAAATAATTAGCAAATCAGCGTATTCTGTTTTTATTTATGCATTGGGGTTGTACATACTAATCCCACTGCATTTGGATGCCCCAAAAAACAAGCCTTAAAATACCTGCATAAAATGAACATAAAACTCCATATAAAATTAGCACACGAGAATTATCATCAAGAGAAATGTACAGTCTTTTAAATAAATTTTGCAAAACTATCTACAACTCGGGTTTGTAGTTGGCTTTTTGCCATTTATTAGACAGTACAATTTCAAATACAGGCACAAAAACAACAGGCACCTTATCATACCTGTCAAGTCTCCAGTTTTAGCCGGGAAACTACCGTATTTTACCCCTCTTTTCCGCCGTCCTCTCGTATTGGTATTTTCTTGTAAATTTCCAGCATTATATTATAATTTTTAAAAAACATTCCTGTGCCTCTCAACTGAAATGTCACTAACCTCACGAGAACCGGTAAGAAAGATTGTTACAAAAAATAAGATGTCATTAGACAACAGCACTGTTTGTACTTTACTCTCATGTAAAACCCCCACTCTGGCCCAGCCCACAAATCCACTCCTTCCAAAAAAGTGTTAAAGGATGCAAAGTCTGTAACAACTCAAGTTAAGTCAGTGAATGCCAGAGAACCATATAAGTGAACATGAAATAATAAAAATGTGTAATGAAAATAAAACGTGTTTCACTTTAAGATAATATGTTGAAAATATGTTAAATAAATATGATTCAATCCCCTTTTGTGTTTTCATTTAGGCTGTATTATAATGATTACAGATGTAGGAATGTCAAAAGCATTTCAGTGTCAACAAAGGTAGGCCTATCAGATTTTGATCATCTAACTGTAGTTTATAAGTGGTGCACAGGTGGTTATTTTAGATTTCTTGTAAACCTGTCTGAAAATGTAAGGGATACTGAACCTCGATTGGGCTGGTGGGACGGTTTGAAGCACGCAGGGTAAGTTTTTCCTTATTTTTAAATTTTATACATTGTCAATTAAAAACACTTCACAATTTGTCCTTAGTCATTTAGCAGTACCCTCATGTTTGAACTGTAAACTTCACCGTAAACATTGTTCATAGTTAAATTGGAATACGTAAGAGGACTAAAACTGTCAGCTCTGTGTAGAGGAAAATACTTAATGAACTTATGCGCATATAAACTAGTTAATATTACACTAAGAACGTAAGGAACAACCAGTAAACAACTTCCACAAGGCATCAGAAATCTCTCTTCCGCCTTCTGCACGATGGAAGGAGTTTTAGGTGGGCGGGTCCTGGAGTCAGTGTGGGAGGAGTTGGGAGAAAGTGTGACGCTACCAGGAATGAGGGAGTGTGTGTTCCGGGGTCAGAAAGTGGTCCAAATAAAGTACGGGACACCGAAACTACGGCGTAAATCCAGCACGAGAGACATGTAAACCTTTGGAGCAACGCAATATGTGAAGCTCGCCAACATTCCAGTGAAGACAGAACGAGAAGGATGGACACCTCGAGATTTCAATGTGTTTGCGGAGAAGTGGAGTTGCTTGGCGTTTAGTCCATGGTAATATGCGCGTTAAGTAG
>JAUZSU010162390.1:0-13730 GCA_034780255.1 Parotocinclus maculicauda | reverse complement strand
CACTCTCACACACACACACACACACACACACACACACACACACACACACACACACTACATTCCAAATAATTAACATTCATTCAAGATAATTAATTGGACTAAATAACATTTTTACCACTAATTAATTAAACCTTTATCAACAACTAGAGGTTTCACAAGTTTTGGGTTTTTATCAAATCAAATTCATTGTGTGTGATGCCTCTCAGAATACTCCAAATCACTTTTACTAGTTGTAGTCACCGATTGAGATATGAATAATAAGAGTTTAACAAAGTGGTTATGTAATTGTAAACTATTAAAATATTATGCTAGGTCAGGATCAGTTTTGATACTGATCTAAACAAGTATTTACCATTGGATGGAAATTATAGAAATAAACTGTAAAAGTATGACTCAATCATTTACTGGATAATTACATAGCTACAAATCTATGAAGTAGAAGGTGGATCCTAAATTACTTAGTACCAATACATGGAATATGTGTGCATGTGTGTTTGTATGCGCGTATGTGTGTGTGTGTGTGTGTGTGTGTGTGTGTGTGTGTGTGATGTGGCTGAGAGTTTTGCATTGTAGTGGGATATTTTCTAATTTTGCGGTGTCACATAAGCATAAGGAAGTAGGACTCTCCGATGTTGTATACCCTGCAATTAGACATACTTCCACTATGCACACCATTAAAATGATTTATTTTGCCAAGTATACTTTCTAACATGATCACATAAACACTACACTCCATAGTCTGTTGGCACAACCACAACCCAGACATTTAGAGTTGCTAACATTTCACAGTAAGTAGCCTATCATCAGATTGTGGATCATAAAACCTTGGGCAGTGTTTCTTATTTTATAAAGCTGAAGTAAATCTCCAGGCTAACATCCTTCTGTAATTTCATCCTTTTCTTTTTTTTTTCTTATGAGCCCTGCAGTCATAAGTTGTTAGAGAGCATTAATGTAATCATTCAGCTGTGTGTACACCCTTTCCTTTTTTAAACATACTGACATGGAAAAGTTTAGGCAATGTGTAATACTTGTGTAAAAAAAGAGAGCTACACCTGAGTGAAAATGTCCTTCCACATACCACATTAAGCAAAACCAAGAAAAAAAGCACCCCCATGTAATACGTGGCAGAATGCTTGTGTCTGAGCCAGAAACTCTTTCTCAAAGTAATTAAACTCACATAAAGTTCTGACAAATTACAGAGTATGAGCTCATGTGCATTTTCCGTAAAACGACACAGATTCAATCAAATTCTATGGTACAAGGCCCCTAACACCCCAGAGTAGCTCAGACCTCCCTTTCCACAGAAACCAAGATGATCTAGCTCATAAGTATTCCCAGACATGTATGGGAGGAAGTGTTGCTAGATAAACAATGACAGCCAGGGTAAAATTCTTTTACTCAATTGTAGGCTATTGTACTATAATTCCAGAGTATATACAGTATAAGGAAGTAGAACATTGTATATATATATATATATATACATATATATAGACGGGGCGCTAATTCATTGTAGGGCACAGACACACACAGTAACGCACAGTCACACACTACGGGCCACTTTAGAGACACCAATTAACCTATCATGCATGTCTTTTGACTGTGGGAGTACCCAGAGTAAACTCACACAGACAAGGGGAGGACACGCAGATAGCGGTGCTACCCACCAAGTCACTGTGCTGCCTTGTTTAAAGAAGCATATTACCAAAAGCAGACAAAAAAACATTCTAATTTATGATCTCTGATATTTACATAGCTAGCAGGTTTATAAACAGTGACTGTACTGTACTGACTGTTCAATTGCTGAGTTTTTCAACTCTTCAACAAGTTATTATCATCTTTCTATTCTAGTTTCCAATAAGCAAATTCCACAAATAAATTGTTCACCAAATGCAGTTTGCATGACCTCCCCCTTTCCTTGTTTGTTTGCCTGTGTTCTGTTCTGGCTGCTCCTGTTTCCTCTCACATTCCAAAGACATGTATTAGTTTAAGTGGTCGCTCTAACGTGCACCCAGTGAGAGAGTGTTAGCATGTTACTGTCATGAATAGCCACTGATGTAGATGTGATGTTAAATAAATAAATAAACAAACAAATAAACCATTCACATTGCACATAACTGGTTTATACCATGAACTAACAAGGGCATATCAGTAAAGAGCAGCTATTATAAACAGCAGAAGAAATAACAAAAACAAAAACAGTAGCAAGAGGTGTTTTTTGAGCCTTCAGAGTTCTCTTAAAAAATATCATCCCTTATATGTATCCCTTATACAGCATATTCACAATTTTAGGCTGCTAAAGCAGATAAATCACTTTGAAAATACAATTAATATTTTCCACCAACATCCACATTCAAATCCTAGAACAATCAAACTTGAGCCCCAGAGCAGTAACGCATTCTGATATTACCAATGGTTCTGATATTTGTGTGTATCATTGGGTGACTTGCAGTTTGTGAGAAGCTCTTATCTGGCAACACACTTAAGTTTAAGTATATATTGAATGAGAATAAATAAGAAACAGCTGTTATATTTTCAAAACATCTTCATTTATTAACATTTATCAACATTTTCAAAATAAGTTAAAACAAATGGATGTGACTGAGGCTCAACGTACAGCCACATGCAACCATTGTCAGTGACAGTAAATCATCAGGCATCTCCAATTAAATTCAGGAACTGTGTTTTTACAGTACCCCACTTCAAAGCAGTTGTACATACCAAGTCAGTACATACTAATCTTAGTCTTATGACAACCATTTTAATTATGAATATCATTTGTCATCAAATGGCAATAAAATACCATGAACTAAGCTACCCATAAAACTAGCATTTCAAGTAAAAAATCTGTCTCAGTTTAACCAGAATTATGGTAAAATTCTATTGTCTTTTCTGTGTCTCCTGCTGTGCAAAATAGCTCAACACAAACATAGCTAGAAGATGGAGAGATGAAAATAACAAAATTAAATAAAATATTCAGCAGGCATTTACCTCTTCTTAACAATTAACCTGACAGAGTTCCATGTGATCATGATATAATAAAGTGCAGATAAACTGACACTGTTGGGCTTTCAGTAAAAAAAATGCAGTAATTCAAATTTTTGAGCACTCTCAGTAATGAATTGACCTTTTTCTTTGCACAGTAGGTAGAACCCCAAAAATCACCATAAAGAACAAAATGTCAACCACAACCTTCCTATGTTTCTAGTCAAAGAGGAACATTAAGGGTCGATAAAAGATACAGCAATGTAGCGAGTTCCACTGGTGGTGGGCAGTCCTTCATGAAGATGGGTCAGTCTGCCTGGATGCATAAAGCTCCAGCCTTTCCTAGGAGACTCTATAGAGCAGTTATACCTATGAAATCTGCAACCTCCACCCTAAAGAAATATTTAAATAAATTACACATCATCAAAACAAACAAACATGGAAATAAATAAAGAAATAAAACACTAAGAAAGTGCCACTCAGAGATTGCACAGGGCCAATCAAAAGTCACAGGAAAAATTTTATTGCATATCTGAATACCCAAGCAAGTAGTGGGTGAGGGGCCTATCTTGTCCAGAACATGGCCGCCAGCTTGAAAATCATTAGTTTTTTCAAGTGAGAAGCTGGTTATGCAGTAAAGAAGACCAGCATTGTCTCAGATATCGATATCCGCAATCAGATTTTGCAATATCTCCCTTTTGTTCATGAAATACGAGGGTGTTCTGTGACTTTATAATAAAAAGCTTACCTCAAAATCAATGCCTTTATTGTTAAGTGCTATGTTGATGGTGAATGTTGATGAGTCATGGTGGGGTTTCAGGTAGGCTTGCCTGGTGGGAGTGTATTTCACCACAAAGTTCATGATAGCATAACCCTGCACGCAACAAAAGACAGGTTTAAGAACAAAGCAAATCAAAGTCTAAAACCTCCCAAACATTCCAAAGAAAAAGTTTAAGTTTAAACATAATTAAAAGGGAGCCCTTTACTTGTTCATCAACTTTCCTTGAGGCAAATTATCCAGACACGCCAGTGTGTCTTCTACACTCAACAGAACGGTTTTTTTACTTTCATCACAAACATATAGGTGCGATTACATTTAAAATGACTATGCCAATGTCAGAAACATTACAGAGCCTTTCTGGGCCCAACTGAGTAAGTGTACCTTGGGGTAATATCCTGAGAAGACCTTCAGTGTGACAGGTGAGATGAACTCTCTGATAAAGTATAGCCACTCCTGTTCATAACCAATCTGCCTCATATGGATGTCATCAGTAGGGACACTCTCGTAACCTCCAGAAATACGTTTGTCCTATAAAGTGGAAATAAGGTTTATGCAAAATCTATGATTTATGCCAAAACATATAACAACTGTCTATGTACACTTCTGTTACAATAGCTAAAACTTGGGAGGACCAAGACTCACAAAAAGAGAACAACCCTAAATTATAGGCTTATACTGAAGCTGGAGGTCAAAAATAAATAAATAGAAACCATTTAATAAATTGAATATACAAGCCCAAGGCTGAAAGAGACAGGTTGTCCTGGTTGTCCTGTCTGTCCGTCTGTGAAAATTGTACTTTTGATGCAGACTGCTCCTTTGATGTGTACATTAGCAAACATTAACAGAATAGTTTCTTTCAACTGTTAGGGTTCCTACCTTCGCTCGGATCCTTCGGCTGTCCTCGCCGGTCGCCATTACAGAGCTATCGGTGAGGCAGCCGTTATATCCGCTATCTCATTATGCCCCGATCCCAAACAGCTGAACCATGGCCTATAAAGGCGTGGTGTTTTGCGTGGTTCGGGGCCGGGTCATCATGATTCTATCGGGATTCGATCTCCGTCTAGTGCGCGCGTTTGACCAATGGCGCTCGTTCGCGTCTCCGTGCGGCACTAGAACTAGCTGGTAGGTCCGAGAGCATTTAGAGCTGGAGGATCGGTACGGGGGCCAACCCTCGTTTTCCCGCCCGGTACCCGCGCTCCTCGCTCGGTTCGCGGTCACACGCGTGTGCTCTAAATAGGACACGTCCGACCTGATTTCTTTTTTTTTCGGGTTCGCGCTCGCCCCCTGGCGCTTTGGCGCCGCTCGCGATTTGTCGCGTCCCGCGTGTTTTATTTGTTTTTGGTGCGTTGATGTATTATGCCCATAATGTGTGTGATGTACACTCGCGCTATAATGGCGTTTAGGGGCTTATATGTGTGCCTTTCTGCCGCTGACGCTTTGGCGTCCTCTCGCGACTCGTTTAACAAAGCATGATCGCTCACTTCTTTTGGACACAGTATAGGGTAACCAAAACATTAAGGAAACAGCAAACTTACCAGTCTGTTGCTCCTTTGCCAGAAAATGGATTGTAGATTTGGCTGCATTGTTGCTGAATTATTATTGAAATTAAAGTTTCCTTGCAAGTCGCCATTTTACCATATCCAAAACAAATTAGCATGTGTATGGGCAGTGAAGTTTATTTATGAATAACGAATACATAGCATTTTCTATCCCTCTATAAGATATTCCACTCTACTGAAAATCCTAAATCTGACTGGTCAGATATCTTGTCCATTGGTTAATAGACTCGCAACACCAGGGAATTCAAACTATAATCAGAAGGGTCACGTAAACACATATATGGAAGCCATTCTAATGATCTCGCTCTCAGTCAGATATGCATCCTGTAGCAACCAAGAACACACTATTTGAATTGGATGACGCTTTTGATTTTACTTCATTCATGAAATAAATATTTCTATCATATTCTACCCACACGTTTGTTACCCTTTCTCTCAACAGGTTCTGACTGCGCACCGCTGACAATAATGGAATTGAATATAACCGTAATACAACTCAGACAGACAATTTGTAATGATGTTTTAGTCACTTGTTTTCCCCATTCCTTTGTTTATTTACCCATTAGATAACACTTTTAGTTGTGGCAAAGAAAGTCTATTGTCAATTAGAATGGTGCACATATGATATGGATATTGCTTATGGTAATTTGGAGATCAAACTTTGTATAACTCATTGCCAGACCCAACCTCAGTGGGTGTTCCGGTATGCAGTATCTTGTGCAAGTCTTGCATTTGTAGTCTTTTCTCATCTAAACATATGAGAAAGGAAAGTAGAATCAGTGAGTCACTTGTACTGCTTTTTTTTTAGAGAATCCTTACTCTAACCTCAGTCTAAGTTTGTATGGGTTATTTTAGAAGAATGGCTTTAACTTGATTGCACTGTGGAACACTTGTGTTTTCAGGTTACCTTTCAATACCTCTTTAGGGAACTTCCCTGCTTTTCTCAGTAGCAAAACCTGCTGTTGTCAGTGTTGCCTTTATGCTTGGTCTACCCCCATACCTGAAAAATACCTAAGTGCGAAAGCTCTGACAGATATGTAAAAGAGCTATTCCGTCCTCACACTTAACTCCTCAAGCAGCCCAAAATCATAAAAAGTTGGGCCAGGGTAAAAATGTGTATAAAAGGTTTCATTTATTTGATTGCAGACAGTATGGACCTGACATACTCTGCTCAGGAAAAATTAGGAGATATTTCACTTTAAATTTTGAAATATTCCCTAATTATTCTGAGCAGTATAGCTTATGTTTTGTCTCGTCAACTTAATTTAATTTGTTAATAAACATGCATTCCTTCATTTCAGGCCTGCAACTAAAATAATAATTATAATTATGATAATAATAACAATAATACAATTTTATTTTGATAAGCACCTCTCAAGACACTTAAGGGGACTTTACAATAAGAGTAAAATTAAAGGATACAAATTAAATTACAATACCAGTATCAATGAATAAACAAAAACAAGACTCAGTAAGACTCAGCCATAAGCCAGCTGGAAAAGATATGTTTTTAAACTAGCATAATCGAACAAGCACTTAACTCAAAAGGGAGACTTTCACAAGTTTTGGCCAGCAACACTAATGGCCCTATCACCAACACTACGCAGCTTGGAGAGAGGAACTTTAAGTAAGTGTAAGTCAGAAGAGCGAAGAGTGCGCCCTCAAGAGTACAATTGAATCAGATTACCCAAGTAAGAGGGAGCAAAGCTATGCAAAGATTTGAATACCAACATAATTAGCTTGTACTTTATACGATAATGTACAGGTGGACGGTGAGGTACTTAGCACTTTGTAATGTTTGTATTCGTTTTTACCACACTTAAAAGACGTTTTGGCAAAGAGGACACCAAGCATTTTATTGTTTCTGGTGTTATTTTGTCCCAAACACATCTTAAGATATACAACGGTCTTTGGTATTAAAATTCTTCACTCATGTTCTACTAGGGGACAGGTCAGGACTGCAGGCAGGCCAACCCATTACCTGTATCCTATTGTTATGCAGCCATGCCTTTGTAAGGTTTGCAGCATGTGGTTTTGCATTGTTTTGTAGATAAATGCATGGACGTCCCTTGAAAAAGATGACGTCTTAAATGAAGGTTGTTCTAGGATCTCAGTGTACTTTTCTGCGCTAATGCTGCCATCACAGAACTGTAAATGACCTTTGCAAAGGCCACTGACACAATCCCATACCAGGACATACCCTTGTTTTTGGACTTATTGCTGATAACAGTTTGTATCATAATTTTTATCTTTGGTTTGGAGCACACAGTGTCTATTTTATCCAAGAAAGAAAAATGATCATGGGTCTAGTCCTTGAATCTTTTAATGATATTATGCAATGTATAGGGGGAAATGTGCAAATCTCTTCCAAAATGTTTTTGTGATACATTGTTTTTTATCATTTCAGTAATTTTCTCATACATTTTTAAAAAAATTGGATATCCTCTGGATATCTCTGCTCATCATAGACTCAACCTTTTCTGCATGTTGCTTTTATACCAATCTTTGTTGCTTTTATTACAAACACCTGTTTGAAATCACATCTTTTGTTGTTGTTTTTTTGTTATGTTCTTATCACTAGCCCTGAATTGACCCTGTTGCAATTTTTTGGGGAATGTGTTGCATGACTGAAATGCAGGAATGGATGTTCATGTTCATTATGCAAAGAAATAAAAGTCATAGTAAATGTAAGTCATAGTAAATGATTGTGGGTTGTATTTTTAAAAATCATCCATCTGGTGTGTGTGTAACTATCTACTTTCATTACAGTTTTGGCAGCCCTGTTGATTTCTATAAATGTGTTTTTTGTAGTTTTTTTTTCCTTTTTATAGACAGTGGGACATTGACCTCTAGTGTTCCAATGTTCATTGTTAGTGAGTAATATATATATTTTTTTCTCTTCTGTGCATTTGTTTCAGCATCACTTGCTGCCACAAATCCCCATAAAAGATCTACCTACATAATTAACAAATGCATTACTTGTTGTTTTCTTTAAATTTTTTACCAAGCGTACTCAACCTTTTGTGATAAAATTATCAGATAAGGATAATTAGGCATAAGGTCTTTAACATTTGGATTAGTGTAATTTTCATGCATCAGGTTCATGTGTTGTGATGTTTTCTCATCTACTGTATGTTTTTTAGGGGTTATTAAACAGACTTTGATCGGACTGTTGTTAAACGGCGCTTATCTGTAGTTACATTCTCCACACTTGCTCTGCATTGCCAAATCCATCCCTCATTATTTAATAATAGTAGGTATGTTTTGCTAACCTGATTCCTCTTACTATGTGTCTCTGTTTCTCAGATTCAGTGTCAGGAACTACGTAAAAGAAAGGACATGGAGGTGCAAATCCTTTCTGAGCCGGTGCGTGGCTGGGAAGGAGACAACATCAAGTCTCTTGGCCAGGTGGTCTTTATGTCCCATGTGCACGTACAGAGCAGCTCTAGTGAGGTGAGGAAGAAATAAGGGTGGATCAACACAGTGCTTCCTGGGAAATGGTAGAACAATGCTGACACATTTCCTTTCTCAGCAGTGTGGTTTCACAGATACTCTTATTTTGTCAAAATCTGTGGATTTGCTGCCGTGTTCAATTGTCAGGCTAATAAGACTTCCAAAAATACTGCCACAGACGAAAATGACCAGAGTGAAATCATGAAAGGACAAATCGGAGAAAATTTAGGATTTTGGTATATCATTTATATTACTTTCACCTTTCAGTTAAACAAAGTCCAAGAACAGTCAGATCCAGCATTCTGTTCACCTTGGTAAAACTGGGCGACGAATGTGGTAAAAAGAGGGCTGTCTCTAAAGATAACAACTGTCATCTTCTATAATACTTGCTAAGATAATGCTTGATGTGGTGAATGCAGATTAAGGAATCAGGGCTACACTTCAATACATAATCTCTCCAGATCTTCAAGGGTCCAATTCTTTTCCAAGTGTTTTTTTCCATACTATGATATTTACTTTAATTAAAGTAGTAGTTATAAAATACAATTTTCAGGACCTATTCACTTATCTCTACCAAAAGTTGAAAAAACTATGTAGTTGATTGTAGATATAAATTGTATAGGTAGTGTTAAGTGAAAGCATGCGTTAATGTGATAAGATTAAACAAACATCTAGGCAGTACAGCATCTAAAATGAAAACGTATTGGCAACCCAAATTTAGATCTGCATATTAATATCCAGCTGGTTGTTAGCTTAACTGGACTAACTGTCCTAACTTTAAGATGGGGTAATATGAATTTTATTCATTTATTTATCTTACAGGAAACACACAGCAGCAATCCTATGCATATTTTTTCTTAGGTCGAAATTAAAAATTTACTTATTACAAAACATGGTAACATTATTAGCAATAGTAACAAAAGTACTAATGCTACTGTACTACATCATCCACTAAATTTGTTTAATTTACAAAGTAGCCATGATACTGGGAAATATAGTATTCCACCGTGTCGAAGGGACTGTGCATAATATTGTGGTGGTTTTTAATCAAGTTGACCATTTTAACATTTATTCCTTGCTATAGTACTCACAAAAATTGTGTATACACTGTATGGTCATGGAAAATAGGGTGAATATGCTCATGTAACATTTTTATTCTTTAATATTTTTTATCAGGCTTATGGTAATTCAAAATAGTCAGTTGAATATCTGAATATCAGCATTCTGTTATTGCTGAGCTACATAATTTATCATATGCTCTGGAAGAAGCAGTATGTAAAGATGAATGCATTACATTTCCTCTATGTTTTAATGACTCATACTTCAGTATATAGCAAATGTAGGTGTAGATTTGAATAGGAAACACTATTCGAGAGACCTCTCATTAACTGCACATAGGTCTGTAAATAGCAAAAATAAGAGAGACCACACATTATTGCATCCTACATTTAAGGGGAAAAACTCAGTGGAAACTCTATAAAGGCTGTGAACTGCTGCTGCTGTGGACACTGAATTAGTTATTAGTATAAAACCTCAAATGCTGTAAACAAAGCCCGGAATCTCAAGGCAATAGATTTAAGGTTTTAGGGAAGCAAGAGTGTCATACAGAGATCATGTGGAAGAAGAAAAATGTTTCTGCCCACAGATCACGTTTATATTTCTGTTCTTTTATCTTTTTGTTTTATCTGAAAAGTTTGTTGAATTAAACATAAGAAATAAGGTTCATTAATCACTACTACTTGCCAATCAGTAGTAAATTCACAGAAAAATCACATTTAAACAGACACAGAATTTGAAGATTTTTGCATTTGCATGTATATCAGTATGAGTGTTATTATGTCAACATCTGTGTTAACAACAGGACTGTGTTCACTCCTGTGTGATTATCATACCTAACCATTATTTGACTGTATCTGCCTTTGCATGTTAGTTATTTAAGTGTGTATGATTTATTTGTTACAGGACAAAGAGGAACGCTATTTCATGCTGTTTTCCAACATACTTATTATGTTGTCTGCAAGCTCACGAATGAGTGGCTTTATCTACCAGGTAAGTCTACTAACCCGAGCAGGTAATAAGGTAATAATTTTTAATAATAGGTAATAATTTTAGTGGTATTTTAAATTATCACCAATGCGCTTGCTAATAATATTGTGTTAGATATTTCCAGTTAAATTCGTACAATTCGTACGCATTTTCTTTTTAGGGACGGTTGCCACTTTCAGGAATCACAGTGACCAGACACTTGGAAGATGCAGAGACGGGGCATTATGCTTTTGAGATCGGAGGTGTGTTTTTGTTCTGCATAGATGTGTCTATTTTGAATATTACTGTGTATTTTTTATAACGATAAACAATAGTAGTTAGCTTGGTCACCTCACAACTCCTTGGTCTCTGGTTTGTTACCGAACGTGGAGTGTGTGTGTGGAGCATTAAGTTAACTGATTACACAAGATTGGCCAATCATAATATGTATATTTTCAATGTAACCTTTTGTATAAGTTTATCCTTGTCTCTGTCATAAAATAGCCATTGATACTGAATGGGATGTAAACCAAATAAACAAACAAATGCCGATATTTTTTTAATTTTAAAACTATTATATGTTGTAGCTATAGTCAGTGCCTTGGTTTGTTTCAATATGAATGGAGTATTTTTTTACTTAATTTGTATTGGGTTGCAAAACTATAATGGTTCATCATATGGTTGTTTTGCAGGGGGTTTGACTGAGCGCATGACAGTATTCTGTAGTAGCTCACAGGAGCTGCAAGAGTGGCTTGAGCACCTGCATGCTTATATCAAAGGTGGAAGCCCAGTAGGAACAATCACTAAGGTATGACCTGTGTGTATTACAATATTTTTATATACCATTCCTCGTTGTTGTCCAGACTTGTGCTATCTGAACTACCAGAATTTCCATTCCAACTATAACAATTGTATTTTAAAATTCTAACCTGTTATCTGACCTTTCCTAATCCACTACAATGACTGATCATCAGAAAATGTGGTCTAATCAGATTCTGTGAGTGAGTATATCTCAGTGTAACAAAATGAAAGGTGGATATTTTCCCAGTGGCTTTTTAGTGATTAATCACAAGGTTAAGAGCTATTTGAGGAGAATCAACACGATAAACGGATAAAGATATCAAGTAGGAGCACCACAGAATTTGGAATGCAGGGTTTGATTGCTTATTATTAAAAACACAAATTATGTTATATGCCTATATATTTATGAGATTAAACAAAAGGAAACCTTCAGACTTATCTGAAGGAAGTATGGTGTTTTTGCATTCTACACTGAAAATCAAACCATGATGTTTATATATACTACAGTGTGGGAAAATAAGTATTTAATACGCTGCCGATTTTGTAAGTTTTCTCACCTACAAAGAATGGAGAGATTGAATAAAAATATGCTTAATCGCATTGTATGATTTTTAAATAATTAATTTGCATTTCATGCATAAAATTACTATTTGATCACCTACCAACCAGCAACAATTCTGACCTGACACAGACCTGTTAGTTTTTCTTTAAGAAGTCCTTCTATTCTGCACTCATTACCTGCATTAATTACACCTGTTTAAACTCGTTACCTGTATAAGAGACACCTGTCCACACACTCAATCAATCACACTCCAACCTTTCCACCATGCCCAAGACCAAAGAGCTGTCTAAGGAAACCAAGGACATACATTTTAGACCTGCACAAGGCTGGAATGGGCTACAGGAAAATAGGCAAGCAGCTTGGTAAGAAGGCAACAACTGTTGGTGCAATTATTAGAAAATGGAAGAAACACAAGATGACTGTCATTCTTCCTCTGTCTGGGGCTCCATGCAAGATCTTACCTTGTGGGGTAAGGATGATTCTGAGAAAGGTCAGAAATCAGCCCAGAACTACAAAGGACCTGGCAAGGACCTGAAGAGAGCACAGTCTCAAAGATGGCGATTAGTAACACACTACGGTGTCATGGATAAAAATCCTGCAGAGCACACAGGGTCTCGCTGCTCACAGCAACAAATGTCCAGGTCCATTTGAAGTTTGCCAATGATCATCTGGGTGATCCAGAGGAAGCATGGGAGAAGTGTGGTCAGATGAGACCAAAATAGAGCTTTGTGGTATGAACTCCACTTGCTGTGTTTGGAGGAAGAAAAAGGATGAGTACACAACCCCAAGAACACCATCCCAACCATGAAGCATTGGAGTGGAAACATCATACATTTGGAGTGCTTATCTGCAAAGGAGACAGGATGACTGCATTGTATTGAAGGGAGAATGGATGGGGTCACGTATCACAATTTTGGCCAACAACCTCCTTCCCTCAGTAAGTGTATTGAATATGTGCCGTGGCTGGATCTTCCAGCATGACAATGACACGAAACAGGATCCAGGGCAACTAAAGAGAGGCTCAATAAGAAGCATTTTAAGGCCCTGGAGTGGTCTAGCCAGTCTTCAGACCTGAACCCAATAGAATATCTACCCACACTGTTTTACTATGAAGCCATGCTGTTGTAACGTGCATAATGTGGCTTGGCGTTGTCTTGCTGAGATAAACAGGGACGTCCCTGAAAAAGACGTTGCTTAGCTAGCAGCACATGTTGCCCCAAAACCTGTATAAATCTTTTAGCATTATTGGTGCCTAACCAGATGTGCAAGTTCCCCATGCCATGGGCACTAAAACATCCCCATACCATCAGAGATGCTGGACAGTCCTTTTCCTTTTATTTCAGCAAGACAATGCTAAGCCACATTCTGCACGTTTTACTAAAGGAGACCCCGGACTGTTGAGCAACTAAAGTCAAGCAAAAATGGTAAAGAATTCCACCTAAGATTCTTCAACAATTTGTGTCCTCAGTTTCCAAAAGCTTATTGAGTGTTGTTAAAAGGAAAGGTGATGTAACACATTTTGGGGGGGGGGGTCAGCGAAGTAGGGACGCTATATTTATTTAAGTGT
>JAUZSU010162379.1:0-12492 GCA_034780255.1 Parotocinclus maculicauda | reverse complement strand
CGATCTGCTCTGTCCTAGTATGGCCCCACCAGCAGCTCTAGCTGTAGCTTTTTCCAGCTGCACCGCTGACATCACCAGTCATGTGGGATAAGCGAGGCCTTGGAAAGAGGAGCACGCTTGGCTGTAGCTCGGCACCTGGACAATGCAGCCAGTGTCCTCCGAAAGGGCCAGCTGGAGTGGAACTTCAAATCCTTCTTTAAAACGTTTTTCTTTTTGCTTTTCCCCCCTCTTGTATTTCTGTCGCACACCCTTTCACTCTCTTTATCTCACGTGCTTTGTTCTTCCCTCTTAATACTTCTTAACTTTACTTTTACCCTTTTTTAATATCCACAATGGGATCTTTTACAGAAACTCTTAAGTTTGTTTCTCAGAGAGGTTCATGGCTTAAGTTTAGTTCCTGAGCTGTAGTTTCAGGAATTGCTTTTCACTTTTCACTTGACACGATGAATGTTTTGTAAGTGCTTGTCAGCGTTTTAGTATCAAGCATTGTTGTTAACCTCAGATCATAAAGCAATAAAGCATACTTTCTCAACCTCCTGCATGTTTGCTGTGCTGCTGTAATTTTTTGGCATGTTTAAATTAAACCTTGTCAGTTCTGTGTTTGGCGGAATGCAATAGGAACCTGTTTAGAAACGGTGGAACACTCTGGTTGCTCAAAAGTTCCCAGAAGCTCTTTGCATTTATTTTCTTTCTCAGCAGGCCTGCAGATTGAGAGAGATCTGCTTCTCTTCTGCTCCATTTCATTGTTTGACTTTATTTTGTAATGGCTCTGGACTGTAAACTAGATGTTGCAAGCTTTCCAGAGGTGTCTAACATATGCATACTAACTGTTTTGACTCATTATGAGCCTAATTGTGCAGTATGAAATGCAGGTCACAGCCTCTCCTGCTTTGTTCAGAGATGTGGTTGGATGCAGTACTTTCAGCACAGCACAATGTTCCTGTTACGTTCCTTTTAGGGTCCAGTTCGTTATGGTTCGCCTTGTGCTCATTCCTTCTTACATTCTGCTGCCATGGTGCTTTTTGTACACTAGCAAAGTGTAAACTCTATAGACCATAATTACTGCTTGTTCTGCTTGCTGTCTGTTCCCCTTCCCTCAGACATCCCTAGTCATGGTCAGATAAATGTGCTCACTAATGATACTCCTCCAGCTCCTTAAGGCTTTTGTACTAAACCAACCCGTTGTTAATCACTTTTATATTGTAGCTCGTCACATAAAAGCCGCCCATATGGGTCATCAAATATATTGTCAGAGACATCAAATCGTGGCTGAATTGCAGTTTTATAGTATTACCTTGCGGGGACTGTGATTGATACCCAGACACACGGAGAATGAGTGGAGTTTGCTTTGTGTTCCCTGCCTGCCCTCAGGAGTGGCTGGTATTTGTGCTGCATGTGCTTATGCAGGTTATTTGAGGAGTATGAGCACTTACTTATACACTGTATTTAAACGACAGAGAAAGACGAACATGTTTATTCCTCATATGATTAACAATGGTCCTCTGTATTAAACACTGCTGTAATCTACACTTTATTAATACTTATTATACTCATTTAAATAATACCAGAGCCTTGATTGCGCCACTGTTTGTGTGTGAGCATGTTTGCTGTGGTCTGTGTTGCCCTCTGCAGGACCCCCTGGACACTACACGCTCAGTGATAGTCATCCGGTCTCTAGTAGCAGGAGGAGTGGCTGAGAGTCATGGTGGCTTGCTGCCCGGTGACCAGCTGGTCTTTGTCAATGACACACACCTGGACAGATGCAGTCTGGCTCAAGCTGTGGACATCCTCAAGGCTGCACCACTAGGCACCGTCTACCTGGGCATCAGAAAACCTCTGGGGGTAAATAATTTTATTATAGCTAATGTCTGTACTGTTTGATAAATGTATTGCCCAGAAGCCCAGCTTCAGACAAGCTTTGTTAAAACACGGCAATAAAACGTTTCATACCCTTAAGTAACCTTGATGGGATTCGATCATTATTCAATAATTTTACTCATAATTAAATAAAAAATTTGACACTTATTGTATAGTGTGCTCTTTTGTTTGCCCCGCCCTGAATCATAGCTTCTCTTTGATTGGTTGATTGCTGCCAGTACATTCTACATTTTGCGAAAAAATAACAAGCTGTGTTGAGCAGTGTAAAATGTGAAATGGTCTTGTATTATCAATTGCACTAAACACATCTTCAATGGAGGAATAAACATGTGAAAGGTATAGTTTCATTTTATTTCTAAAGTATGCCGACAAAGTATGACTGCTGCTTCTCTCCAGCAACATACTTATTTATTTATTTATTACATTGATTGACTTTTGTTGAGCACAAAGGGGGTTGCTGAATGTTCGAGTTGTTTCTGTTGTATGAATATAAAGTGACCTCTGGGTGAAAGGCATTATACAAATGAAATTATTTTGTCATTCCTGTAATAATTAAAAAAACAAAACAGGGATAATGGGAGGTCTTGCATGAGAAGATTTTAAAGGAGCTGTGATTTTGTTCTCTGCGAGTCTGCTGGTAGAGATTGTGAATGGAAGGATGATATTGGTTAAGTTTTTGACTTTATAAAGCTGATCAATCACTTTGTTTTTGACCTCAGGCGGACGAGAGCAGAGCTGAAGAAGCTATTGAGGTGCAAGACCAGACCCTCACCCATCTTCAACCCTTTATTCCCAAGGTACCAACATCATTAAATGCACTAGCTTGCACTGAAGTACGACTTTTAAAAAGGCATCTTTATGCCAGCTGTACTTTTGTAAACATTACTGAACGGTAAGCATATAAAACGTTTGGCATTCTACCTTCAAAGGCTGGTGTGCTTTGTTTATTTTTAATAGCGTGTGCTACTAGTTATTACTTTATATATTATTACTATTTTTTTTTTTTACTTTTAGATCTTATGAAATCAAACTGAAAAACTGTGCAGATTCCATTGTGTTGTGATATGTCTAGATTAAAAACAGATTTGTTCAGAAAAGAACTGTACCAGACTTTATAGGTAAAGGCAAAACTAAAAGCACACGAAAATTCTCGAAAACATCAGAGCCAAATCACTAAGCAACCAAAGGTTCACTTTGTGAGCTTCATATCTGCTATCCTGTTGGACTGTTAAACTCAACCATTTAATTACGTAATTCATCAAAAAGGCCTAGAATGTAAAGCAGCAGGGCGAAATGGCCAAAGAAAGGAACATTTCAAAGAACAACTTTGATAATGAGGGTGATTGGGAAAGTAAACAGAGACCAAGCAACTAGTCCTCAAGAAGAGGAAAGTTTATAGGTTCTGTTCTCTTTCTGTGAGCTTTTCAGACGTACGACCGTATTATCCTTGAATTTTAGCAAAGATGTAGTCAAGGCAGCGGAGTCAAGTGCTGCCGTAAATCTACCCAAAACGAGACTAATTGCACCATTAAGATTTTAGACCCTGCACATTTTTCATGGTAAATTGGTTCTGGGCTCTATGAGAGGAGGGGTATGAAAGGTGCTGAATCGGCTGATCGGCGCAACGCAGAGAAAAGTGCACTTTCAGCTCTTATGATCTTTAAGTGCATGTATGCAAGGGTTAGGCAGCAGAGGACAAGTGGACCCCTGTTGCCAAAATGAAGACATGCTTTGTATGCTGCAGACAGACTAGTGAAGGCATCTTCCTCACTGTCTGTCATTCAAGATTAGATTTTTCAGATCCAGACGATAAGAAATTGTGGAGGAATGAAGGGAGGTGAAAAGCTAGGCTTTAGTGACATGACAGACTCCTTTATAACGAACAAAAAATGAAGCTCTGTTTAAAAATTCTCTACAGTATGTCACCTTGACTCTTGGCTTTTTTTCTCTCCATTATCCTGTTTAGGAGCGAATTTGCTGCTCTTTGGTTTTCTGTCTATCATTGAAATCTTTTTGCTAAAAATGCTGTACCTGTTAAAGGCATTTTCACTGCCATTTTCATCACACATACAAAACTAAAGACCCCTACATATGAACTTTAAAACAACAAATGCATTTAACCTCTAAATTTCTTTTTAATTTTAATGACCTTGGTTGCTGTTGCAAGACCTATCCTATGTGTAGTGTCAAGTTATTTCATTGTTGACCTAGAAACTCCACTTCTTGGTACTGTGGACTGTTTATTCCAATGGACAAACTACACTGCACCTAATATATTCAGTGTGTTAGTTATGCCTGTTTTTCTTCAAAGCCTTTGTTACATGGGAAGCTCAAATCAGAGTGATGATCATCAAGGTGAAGTATAGTGTAGCCCAGCATGCTTTTCCTCAAAGCATCTTCATTAATTGACATATCAAACATTGTGAACACACTACTCTCTATGCAGTTTTTTTTACTGATGATTGGATTTGTTGTACTTCCCATAGCAGTAAATCCCTCTTCCAAACCTGGCTACGTCTCTGCGATGGTTAAACTGAAAATCACGTGTGTTTGATGTGACAGGCTTGTCTTTATTTTAAAAGATTCTATTGCTTAGTTTCTGGATATCCAGGTGATGAGTTGTCTGAAAGAATGTCTGATGCATGTCTCTGTGTGATAGGGCTTTGGGGAAGTCCTTCCAAAAGACCTTGATGAGGAGCCAGAGCTGATTTTGGAAAGCACCCCACGCTACACCTCCCCTCTAATCACAACAGATCCGCTAGCAGGTCTGGAAAGAGAGATGGCTGTGGATGATGATGATGAGGAGGAGGAGGTGGTGGAGGAGGAGAGGAGTAGCCGGAGTTCAAGTAGTGACAGGGAAAGTCCATTGCTGTACGCTGCAAAGGAGTCACCTTTTATGGAGAAGGAGGCCGTCTTAAATCCGTACACGATTTTTGGCCAGCCTGAAACACAGCTGCAGGTGAGAAATGTCTGAGCCCAGTGATAGGATTTATTCTTATACAGTATTCACCCTCAGTTCTGTTTGTGCCCAGCGGAGAAAAACTCGACTAGACCATATATCAGGAGGATCTAAGACAATCACAACAGTGAATACTGAGAGGTTTTGATTGTATCTTGCGTGACGTGCTGAATATGTGAACGATGCATTTAAAACTAGTGACCCAGCATAGTTTCACAGATTTTATGCAGTATGATTTCATATTGAGCACACTGCTACATTTTAGGTAAGAAATGTGTCAAGTTTGTAAAGGAGGGGGCTGTACCTTCTTCACCCTTCACACAGATTGACTGCCAAAGAGGCAATACCGGGACTGCGGTAACCTAGCGGTTAAGGTACTGGACTCTGGACCTGAATGAACCTAATGGTCCAGGGTTCAAATCCCACTTCTGCCAAGCTACCACAGTGGGGTACTTAAGCAAGGCCTTTAACCCACAATTGCTTGAATTGTAAGATTGTATGAGTTGTAAGTCGCTCTGGATAAGGATGTCTGCGAAATGCTGTAAATGTAAATGTAAATACCTGCTTTGTTCCAAAATAGCAGTGAAACAGAAATAGAACTGTGCGTTGCAGTACAGATTAAGAGAGCGTATTGATCAGTCTCCATCTCATGCATTCCTTTTATTCAGCCCTGCTACAATATATCATAAATAATGGGCCTGCTAGAAAAAAAACCCAATGTAGTTTGTTGAATGACTTCAGTGATCAACAATCACCAGCTTTGGGTTAGTTCCTCAGTAAAGTAATCCACTACAATCGACTGACTACTTATTCCAAATGCAATGGAAAGTACATTACTTCTTAGAAAAACGAATTTCATTACATAAGTTACTCTTTAAAGCCCATGTTAATCTGCACTATCTAAAAAGTTCAAGGTTAACAGACAGTAGTTTTTTAAAATGCTTTACTTCAGAAACAGAGCATTCAAGTGTAAATTCAAATCCTTCTTAATAAGGAAGTTTGGTTTTCCTGAGGCAGTAGGACAACTCTAGAAAGATGGCATCGCTTTGTTACAGGAGTTAAAATGGTTTTATTATTGCAGTGCGTTACTTTGTATGCCATTACCTCCATAACTGACTGTATTTGTTCTTGCTTTGTGTTGCTACATTAGGCTGAGAACGAGGAGGATGCAGATGAAGAGAACTTTCTAACAGACCTGGAGTTGAGCACAAAATATCACCACTATCCCATTGGTGAGTACCATCCCATTATTGTCAGAGGCATACTGGGTCAACAGAACAAAGGTTACTGTTCTGCACTATGTGCCTCAGAACTCGAATTTGGTTCCCAGTTGCTTTTACTTCTCAGTAAATCTACTCAAACTTGTCGTAATGGTGTCATCCTGTCACAGCACAGCACTGAAAATCAGCAAGCTCTTTATGACGAGTCTTTTCACACGTTTGTAACGGCAGACTGCATGAAGGTGATTTATTTTACACAGGTCCACAGCAGTTCAGGACTCACAACAATTGGTGGATATTTCATTCATTCATTTTTGGGTAGTGGATCATTTTCAGCACTGCAGTGACACTAATGTGATGGTGTGTTTAGTCTATGTGCTGTGCTGGTATGAGAGGATCAGACTCTGCACTGCTGCTGACATTTTTAAACACCTCAGTGTCACTGCTGGACAAAAGTATCCAGCCACCAGCATCATATAAGCAACATCCTGTGAGGATCGATGAAAGATTAAAGGATAACAAACACAAACTGTACAGCAACAGATGAGCTGCTGTCTTTGACTTTACATCTACAAGGTGGAGCCATAAAATACATTTGTTTAATAGAGCGCGCAGTGAGTGAACAGTATTTAAAAACTCCAGCAGCACTGCTGTTTGTTTGTGTAGTCTGTGCATTAAACTTATTTCAGTGGGTTTTAATGTGTTCAAGTGAGTGAGGAGTGAAAGGTGCTATCATATGTATTAACAAGTATTTTTTTGTTTGTTTGTCTTCATATTTTGAGGATTGGTGTGGAGTTTAGGCAGGAGACGAGCCTCAGTTCATTTTTTTTCCTTTTGTTTAATCATGTGCGGTTTTCATTTAATCATATGAACAGTTTTGGCAGAACGAGAACATCTCAATCCAGAAAGACAAAGTGGAGGGAGACAGGCTAGTTGGCATCATCCTGATCAGCGTCAACCTGTCTGTTGTGTCACTGTCAGTGTTACAAACTGCTATAGCTTCCACTAAAAAAGATCACTGTCAAAATGTCATGCTATTTATGTCAAACCGAAATTTCCTTGTCTGATCCTTCCACTTTGCAGCTAGCAACTCATTAATTTTATAGCTCTAGGTCTTTGTGCAGTGCAGATGAGTTGCTAGGCCAGTCTGTCTTTGACAGCAATTTTATTAGCTTCAGCTTGAAAAACTGCCAGCAGCAGACAAATATTGATCTTCCTACGAGCCATTTAGTTTATTTTCAGTTAGTTTTGTAATAACAGGATGTATAACTTTTTGCACTGCTATTGCCAAAGGGTACGTCAACATTCAAATGACAGAGCATTGAAGACACATTTTTTTATGAAAGAGCAATTTTGTAACTGTCTCTGTGTGTCTCTGTGTGTCTCTGTGTGTCTCTGTGTGTCTCTGTGTGTCTCTGTGTGATTTCTTAGGCTAATAAATATAATCTAATGTCTAATCATTAAGTAATTATGGACTAACATCTTTATGTATTTTTTGTTTTGTTTTGTTGATTATTAATTTGTGTGACACACATCTAATGTAATCACCTGAAGCACCATGGATAATAAAAACAGCTACTTAAGTATAGAACAAATATCACCAGCCAGACAGGCATTTAATAACTAACCAATAAACAGCTAGCTTATGTAAGTAGTGATTGACCCCTGCAATGACCGATAGCCTTTCTGTTGTAAATATGAATAGCTCATGTGCTGCATTTTCGGAGAATAGGGTTTTGATTAAAACAAAACATTGTTTGGTTTAAAGCGTAACCATAATAAAAGCAATAATACACACCAGTGGAAGTACCTAATGAGAAATCAATATCATTATCAGATCAAACGGCAACGTCATGGTTGGATTTGGCAGAGAACGAGGCGGACTCGGATTATAGGAACGAAGGCTCTGAGCTCACCTTAACTGACACAGATACTGAGTGAGTACCACACATGTCCCTTTTAATTTTTTTTACTACTTCCCATGGACATAATGCTTACTGTATGATTCGCCTACGCTTGATTTAACCTTAACTTCAGTAACCAAAAACACTTTTTCCTGCTTTATTGGTTATTAAAACAAAAGTTGCAGTTTCTGGGAAAAATTCCAGTTTTGTGTACAGACAAATACCTCACATGTAAAAAAAAAAAAAATACTTATTAATAATTGATTAGATTAGATTTGCTTTCAGTTCTCTTTTTTTTTTGTGCATGCCTGATAAGTGTCATGACTCAGATCATACAAATAAGCACCGACTAAGCATTTACCTGTACACATAATTTGTAATAATTTTGATTTGGGCGCTGTAAGAACCTCAGCGTTGGATTGCTGCTAAATATTTTACTTAATGCGCTCAATCTCTTGGAGTTAGTATAAATAAAGGGTTTATTTTGCAATAGTCCAGATTAGTGGAGTGACAAACGTACACATTACGCTGTAATTGTGGTCTCATGTTTAGCAAACTACATCTAACAAACCCTTTATTTACCATCAAATTCACCAACGGTGGAATTAGAGCGTTAAGAATTAGTCTACAGCGAGTGTTTGTATAAAGTGGAAGTGTGTGTACACATGTGGCCACATGCCTGTGGTATTGGTAGGTTTTCTGCCCTCTGCATGAATTGAACTGTGTAGTGTTTGTGCAGTAGTGTAATACTACCACCTACTGTAATAAAGACTGTATTACAGTCTGACTTCACCACACTTTGCTAAGCTACAGTAGATAAAAACACAGTTAAAGTTATGGTCCTGAACTGCTGTGGAGAAAGTTCGATTTAAGCACAAATCATAGTCCTTTGTCTTTGTAGAACCTTTCCATCTGTGATTACCAGGACAAAGTAAAGAGGATTATAAGGAAGAGAAAATATTGTGAAGAGACCAGGATCCTTAGCAAGTAACATGAAGAGTTTTTATAAATAGTGCTTTTTTATTTCAATGTGTATTTTATTTGGTTTTTGCCATTTGGGCATTGCAGGGACCAGTTCATTAGTACACCCTGTGGTGACCCAGGTTCGAGTCACAGTAAGTAGTGCTTGTGTTCTAGGTCCTTTAAGGGGGTAAGGGTATTCAGAATGATTTTTGTTGTTTAATTTAATCTTTTGCAACGGAAACAAGGAGCTGTTTAGGAAACTGTCATTTAAGTTAAAGAGCAGCTTTACAAATTTTGTTATTAGGATGTTTTCCGGACTACCTGGAGATGCATTTAAATATTGTAAATGTATGTTTAGGATACAAGTTTGATTTTCCTTGACACTGTCACCCTAGACTTGGTTGGTTGTAAAGCTGCTTTGAGTCATTGTTCTGTTGCTAAAAAGGACTATGTAAGTAAATTTGATTTAATTAGTCATGTGCAAGATGCATGAAACGACCAACTGTTCAGGGACTGACTAGGACGAGAAGAACAGGTTTAGTTTAATGTTGTTGGGCCTGTGACTGTGATGCACTCCCATCAGCAGCAAGTCTGAATGATGTTTCCAGTTTGGTGTCCAGATCCAAACAATGCAGAAGCAGGATTTATTACATTAAAAGGGAGTTAACCGTAATATACAGTGAAACAGATAGCAGTGTTACTATTAAAGAATTCAGTTGATGTTATTGAAGATAACTTAATATTCTTAATAGGAATGTTAATGAGGATGGGGCCATTAATCTAGACATGATGTAATGAAAGAATATACCAGAGCTCTCACAGCTTTAATGCTCAGCATGGGGCAGTCCAATGTGCCCTTGAACGCTCTGCATGTTTTCCCTTGCACTCCTGTTAATTAGTGGGATCGTGCATTGGAGCAAGAAAACAACAAAATATGCTTGTGTGTGTACTCCAAGGTGTCAGGTTCAAAAGCAATGCACAGAAGGTACGTGTGAAAATTATGATACTAAGGAGGGAGCAAATGGCAAGAAGTAGAATGGTGCACATGCATCCGACTGTAATAATGTATGAATATTAAACAAATTATGCATGAACACGAGTGGTTGAACATGCCGTATGCCAAACGGGGGAGAGAGACTGCAGGAGATCAAAGGCACGCAAGTGGACGCCATACTGAAAGGTCTGAAGCTATAATGGGTCACAATATGGGTCACAATTGAGATCCTGACAGCTGTTTGTCCCTATGTGATTGAAAGTCAAGGGGTCAGGTGTGTGAGCATGTATGTATGGCTGTTTAAAGGCAACAGGGTTACCTCAACATTACCAGCACTTTAATAAAGTGTAAGCAACTGATTTTATTCACTTTACTTTTAGGATGATGCAATTAGCTATGATACTAAATTCCTCTGGATGCCAAACAGATCAGGGGAGAACATACAAACTCCACAACAGCAGTTAAATCTCCGTAGCTGTGTGATGACAGTGGTAACCCATATGCCATGATTATACAGCCTCTGTACATTTGTCCCAGCCAGTGGAAAGCATTTATTGTCTGTTTCTCAGTCATATGCATGCGTGTTTGCGCATTTCATTACATTCCCATCATTCCGCTTGTGTGTTAAATAAAATATGAGTTGTCTACTGTTGTCTGAATGAGAACAGAGCAGAAGTAATGACTTTTTACGCTTGAATACTTTGGGCTTTGATGAAGAAGAGTGTATGTAAGGCAAAGAAGAATTCATATCCTCTATGGTTTCTGTTTTGTATCACAGATCTGCACAGCTTTCTACCTATGCTAGACGGAAAAAGAGAACTGAGGGGGCTGCCATGCTGCCAGCCAGAGATGGAAACAGGTACGACCAATTCAAAATGTTTAGCCTTCTTTGTAATTGTGATATAATGCGCTACCTTTTATTGTTTGTATCCTCCCTAATTAATTAAATCTAAAATATATGACGTGTGAATGGGAGGAAAGCTCAGTTTTCAACAATCAGCCCCTGTTAACCTATAAAACTTTACATCAGAGACAGTGTGTTTTGATTAATGCACTATAATTGGACAATATGGGAAATCAAAGGCATTTAATTTTCATTAAGCTAGTTTATTTAAAGACATTTACAGCATTTAGCAGACGCCTTTATCCAGAGCGGTCCAGAGCTTATTCAGTATTATAGTTCAAGCAATGGTGGGTGAAGGGCCTTGCTTAAGGACCCAACTGTGCAGCTTGACAGAGGTGGGATTTGAGTCTAGTACTCTGACCGCTTCAGACCTCAAGACTCTGATACTACGGCTTAGGCAATACAAGTGTTTATATTTGTGATACCAATAAAGCAACTTGAACCTTTGAATATACTACTTATTAATTATTTGAATTGCTTGTCTTTCTGTCTTTGTTGTTTGTTAGTGATCTACCAGAGAGAGAGGATGGAGAAGGAGAGGAAACTCCCAACTTTAGTCACTGGGGTCCCCCACGCAGGCAGGTGGCTTTTATCTGGTTTAGGCTTTATGTGGCTCCCCTGTAAATGATGTTCTAGTGTTTTTCTATATGTAGTGTAGCTGAATGATTTGTCTGTATGTTATGATGTTTTTTGCATTGTCTAGAGTGGAGGTATGGCTGGATCCAGGGGAGTCTCTGGGCATCAGTATCGTGGGGGGACGGACAGTCATAAAGCGCTTAAAGAATGGAGAGGAACTAAAGGGTATCTTCATCAAACAAGTGCTGCCAGACAGTCCTGCAGGACGTACCCGCTTACTCCGAACCGGAGACAAGATCTTAGGGGTAAGGACCATGTCCTACAGTCGTCTTCAGTCCTTTATACAGGCTAAATTAGATTTACACTAGCAACTGTATACTAGTCTGCAGCAATTGCAAATGTAAGTATAATAAGTAAGTCTGTGGATATTGAAATTCAACCATGACAAATTGCTAGCTCAACATTCCTTTGCATTTAACAGGTGGCTGGAGTGGACCTTCTGAATGCCAGCCATGAGGAGGCAGTGCAGGCCATTAAATCCGCTTCAAACCCTGTGGAGTTCATCGTTCAGAGCCTCTCCTCCACTCCCCGGGTGATTAACATGACCCTTCTGTACAAATCCCACCATAAGGGAGACGGGATGTGTTCACAACCTCTGAGATATAATATAAAAGGAGATATAATATTCTGGAAATTCCATATGCATGTTTATTCTTTTAATGTTCGTTTCATTTTGGGGTCATTTAAAGGACCAATTTACTTTCTATTTTTCCATTGTTGATTTTTTTTTTTATCAGTTGCAGTCAGTCATCAGGATCACGTTTTTTGTCTTAACATTACCTTCTTAGATTACTGCTGAAACTACACGCTGAGTTTACACTGAGTTATAATAATCTAATCTAACTAATGTGATGTAGCTGTTCCCTGTTCCTGTTTTAAATAGTACATTCACTTCACTGTGCTAGTGATGATGACCGTATCTTCAAGCAGAGATCTTTATAAGGTGTGTGTGTGTGTGTGTGTGTGTGTGTGTGTGTGTGTGTGTGTGTGTGCGCAGCCTCTTTCTGTCACCGCTTTGAATATTGGACAGCACA
>JAUZSU010162368.1:0-13731 GCA_034780255.1 Parotocinclus maculicauda | reverse complement strand
CGATGTGATCCATGAAGTATTTCAGCAGGATAGTGGAGTAGTTTGCCATTGCTTTCTCCACCCCTCCCCATTTATCCAGGTTTGGGACCGACGTGCAACTGTTTCCAGGTACACGGCTGCATGCACAAGTCAATGACAATTTGGAGACGCCAATTAACCTAACACGCATGTCTTTGGACTGTGGAAGGAAACTGGAGTACCCAGAGTAAACCCACACAGACACGGAGATGACATGCGAACTCCACACAGAAAGGACCCAGGCCGCTCCACCCTGGGATTGAATCCGGGACCTTCTTGTTGTGAGGCAGCGGTGCTACCCACCGAACCACCAGGCTGCCCATGAAAAGTCAAATAAAGTTGTTTAATTATGCACACGAGATGCAAACTCAATTATGGCGATTGAGTAGCAAGTGACATAATCATGGGGGTGAACAGAAACATGCCAAACTGGACGAGAATGCCACGCATTGGCTGTTCGGTAGGGTGTACGGTCACCCAAGAGTGCCAAAACACACTGACAGTGATGGGGCATGGACAGGATCAGATTGTCCAGCAATTCTTTGGGGAGTGTATTGGGTATTGAGTGTGAAATGCCCACTAATTTCTCAGTGCAAGCCATAAAATTCGTAATTACCGCTGTGTGGGTGACACACACAAGACCTGTAGCAAAGGTCTTTAATATAAGGCATTAATATAAATGCAATAGGAAGCAGTTTGGTAGAACCTGTGGAGCAAATGAAACTGTATAACAACAGACAGCAATAAAGCAACAGAGACAAGCTAATATTCCCACTGAGGTTCCAAATGACTGTAATAGTTTCTGATATGAACACAATGTATTGGTAAGTATTTTTTGCATTAACAATTTATAGGTTGATACATGTTAAATACATTTAAAGCTGTTGGAAAAGTTTGTGTACTGAATTCAAAAATAATTGTTGATTGAAAACATTTCCTGAGATGGAAGAATGAATTAGAGAAAAATGCACACTGAGGATGGACAAGTTGACTTAATTGTTGTGGTATTTATTTCAAGGGATTTATAAAATGCATTAACAAATGTCATGAAATGGGACAAAAGCAAGTTAAGCATTTTCTTCTAACCTGATCTATCTTAGTTCAACTTGAATCCTGCTAATTCCTCCACAAACATGGAGAGCTGGTGGGAATTCTGGGTGACTGGAATAAAGACCCTGTTTGTCTTTGTCAACTGTTTTGGATTTATCTCTCACCATAGCTGCACTGTTTGGCAGTGTGTGCAGCTTGTACTTCAGTGTTAGGCAGGGAGGTGGAGTTCATCGTCTGTGGGAAGTAGACATACATCCATTAACACCTCATGCAGCCTCCGCTGCACCTTGTAGTCTCGTCTCCACAGATCACAGGAGGAAACCACCAATCATTCGTCATTGCAGTAAAGAGCCCATTATTAGCCACGACTCCACCAGTCACCCTAAAATGCAGTTTCCACCTTCCCACTTTTAAAAGCATTCATCCTGCAGGACAAATGGCAGGAGGAAAGAAGGATGTGTGAGAGGAGTAGCCGAGAAGAGATGGTGGCTGATTGCGAATGGAAGGATAAGAGCAGAGATTCAGATGATGGTGACATCTTTTGTCATGACGATGTCAGATAGGTGCGGAAGAATTACGCAGTACTGAATTTATCTTGAAATTAGGAAGACAAAATATGTTTTATTGTATTTGTGCAAAGCCCCATTTATTTTAAAATGTACTAAAATATCACAGGCTCTATTAAGTGGTTTACTTATGGACAGTAGATTTTCCTGGAAAACGGATAAACCATGACTAGCTGTAACCAAATCATAGCGGAAGTACAAATAAGACAAGATTCATCGCAACCATTTTTGACATCCTCAAATGAGAACATCTTCGGAACACATGCTGGAAGAACGGACAACACAAGCAAGTGTGAAAGGGAGGGGGCTGATTAGATTTTCTTCCCTTATTAGGGGAGTGTTGGTTGAGGAGGAACCAATCAGTGGCTTTTTGAAAAACAGCCCTTTCTTTATGCATTTCACATTTGTGAGAAGGAACATGAAATCTTAAAATTGAGAGAAATGACGTAAACAAGGGACTGATGAATGAAAGAATATAGGAATTCGAGGTGGGAGTCAAACCAAGGACATTTCCAGGTTTACTTAAACTCTGTCTAAGGCTGAGAGATGGGAACACACTGTTGATTCATGTGGCACATTATAGATGGTAAAAGTAGGTAGGGAGGAGAGGAGTGCCGACAGAAAACAGACATTGTATGCTACGATGTAGAGGACCAAAAAATACTGAGAGTAAAAAGCAAGACATTAGTGCTAAAGAAACACAACAAGAACAACAATAGCAAATTCACAGAATGTCTCATGAGGAGAGATTTCAGAATGATTAAGAAAAGGATCCCACAAGAACTACTGGACAATCTGATCCTGTCCATGCCCCATCACTGTCAGGGTGTTTTGCCCTTCTTGGGTGACCATAAACCCTACTGAACAGTCAATGTGTGGCACTCTCATCCAGTTACACATGTTTCTGTTCACCCCATGAATATTTCACCTGCTACTTATAAAAATACTTATTTTTGAATAACTTCCTAATTTTTGTGAGCAGTCAAGCATTTAAACTCAACAAATTCTTGCATCCTGACACCATGTCTACTGGGTTACTACTAATTTATTCTATTCTATTCTATTCTATTCTATTCTATTCGATTCTACAGGTAAATACTTGAAATCAATTTGAACATTTTACAGCAGTCCGTGAGTCCGAACACCACAATGTTTTTCTACTTTGTAGTACTTTTGCTCAGAGGTGGGCTAAAAATAATGATGTCTCACATCTTGAAATACCGCTGTGTTCATTAGTAAAGTGTATCGAGTTTATTGAGTGTGTGCAATTTCACGGAGGCCCCTGTGGATATAGTAATCACTGCCGCAGCGCAGACTGACAAGAGGAACGCAGCAAATATGACTCAAAACAATAAACTCTGGCTCAATTGAAACCACAAAGTCAGATGAACACAATAAAGGAGCTGTTTAAAATGTTTTGTGCTCTGGCACAGGGGGTCAGCTTTTTGCATTTTCTGCTTTCAGTAAATATGTGCCATAACTCACACAAAGTTGCAGTGGTAGTGTTTAAGCGTTCATGTGTATAATTATTTTCAAGTATGTCTCCATTTTCTCTGTTTCGCTTCAAATCAATTTTTATGGCAGCTGAGTTTTATGGTACTCATCAGGGTGGCTCAGAGACGGCCTGCTCTTGCTTCAGGGGAATACACTGCCGAAATGAGAGTTATAAATATGAACGCTTTTCCTCTGCCTTCTGGCAATATTCTGAGTAGATTTTCTGTTTGTTATGTGTGCTCGTGCATGTGTGTGTTTGTTGGATATACCAGCAGACAGCAATCCTTGACCTGATTCCTCATAAACCTTAATTTGTTGACTGTTTCACTGTTGGATTAAACAAGCTAATAAGTACACCAGTGTTTAAATGTACTGTGATAAATAGGCCGAAAAACACAAGTAGGCTCTTGAAAATAAAAATATTAATTACAAAGGTAGAACAAACATATATAGTGTATGCTGATATACTGTAGAATCACAGTTAAGAACACTAATATGAACTAATAAATATAATCAAAAATGAATATGCTGTACTATGTCAGAAAGTAAATAATAATAAGGTAAACAGTCCTCAAATGTGACAAGACTGTATGCTATATTGTGGTCAGAACTATAGGAACAATAGGCTTGTAAAAGTACTCTCTAGTCATCATTGTAATAGTAGTATTAATAATATTAGTAGTCTTTAACCGTACACTTACAATACTAAAGTAACATGCCATTATACTGTCACTGCCAATAATGCGCTTGCAATTTTCCAAATGGTCAGTGGTGGCCATTTGGTGGTTCATTGCTGGTTGCTTTGTGTTTGGAAGGGTTTCATGCTGAGCAACAGGTGGGCTACAGAGAGTAATTGCCTACAAAATGCAGCTATTTAATTAGTGTACGTGATTTTTTGTGCTATGTATAAGTAATATAGTCATCCATGGTACCTACGTAGGCCTCACATTATCCCTGTCTTTAGTACGTCCCCGTCTCCACATTATCCCTGTCTTTAGTACGTCCCCGTCTCCACGTTATCCCTGTCTTTAGTACGTCCCCGTCTCCACTGGCCCTGAAAAGGCCAAACCTGAGTGTCAGCCTGATGCATGGTAGTATTAGTATTGTACAAACACAACCGTCTGCACTTTAAGGGGGACAGAGGAGGAGAAGGTACCGGAGGCTCTCTTCAAAGTTAAGAGCGATCCATTTTGAACAAAGAGTTTGGCGAATTAATGAGGGTAAATATTAACACCTGCCCTTGTGTAAATATTAGTCCATGACTCTTATGCACTGGCAGCAGGGCAAGCTTTCTGATGAGCCTTGAAGCCACTGAAGTGGATAAAGGGACAAGGGATATCCTTCTTCCTTTAAGCTTTCCAAAGAGGAAACGTGGAGAGCCGTCTATGCATGTTTAATGAAATTGTTGAGTTAATGTAACAATCTTTACTATTAATAAAACATCAAATTATTTAGTTCAGTGGAAAATGGATCTTCAATAAGAATCCTGCTGAAGTTTTCTCTGGCTTGTTTGTAACAAACTTTAGTTCAAGATCAGAACGAAAGTCGGCAGCCATATCTTTGGACATATCTTTGGTTTCTGGTGCTTTACTAGACTTTACTAGACGTTTATTTTATATTAAAAAAGAGTGACTTTCCGCTTCTCAGAGATGATGTGTATTAATGCGCCACCTGCTGTACGAATCCAAAACTGCAGCGTCTTCTTCACCTTGAACTTCATTCCCTCCAGAAGAGGAAGCTGTCATGGAGAAGGTGTCCATCAAGACATCATGTTGTTTGTTTGTTGTCATTTTGAATTAGCATTCAGTATTTCACTCTGGTGCAAAATTAGGATGTGTGCAAATGAGACCAGAGATCAGATGTTCCTGTCAGCCAGGGACTCACTAAGCTATTTGGGCGTGTTATTGAATTCGCTTAGAGGATTGTGCAACTGCTGCATGACTCAGCTTAAGAAAGAAAAGTATGAAAAACAAAAAAATCAAATAAGACTATGGAGCCCTTATGGACACCTCAGGCACTATAACTTGCAAATGACTCAGCATTAATTGATTTTGACAATTAAAAATAAAGTATTAGACATAACCAGGTGGCATTAAATTTAAAGTTTTATGTAAGCCAAAGATTCCTTTTGCCACATCCCCAAATGAAGTCTGTCAGACGAGATCTTTCTGAATGTAAATTATGAGGCAAATGTGGTTAACAGGTGAAGGCTATTGGATACCAGCTTAGAACTGTTTTATCAAAGTTTTCTATATACAAACATAGCAAAAAATGGCCATACAAATAAATTATAACAATAATAAGCTTACTCGATAAAGAATTAGCATCCACCAGTAGCAAGAATCCTGTTTTACCTCAACATGTCCTTGTCAGAGTCACATGGGAAGGTTTGGTGCCTAACCTTGGACAGGCAGATGTACATCCTGGACAGGGTGCCAGTCCATCATAGTTCCATTAACCCTTAACGTTGCAGGATTTGAACCCAGGTTCTCAGGAACTGCTGTTTCCAGCCACTGGAGCTGCAGCAGCTACTAATAGTATCTCTAACAGACCAAAAAATGCCGTATTATCCAGTATAATGAGTATTATCCAGTATCTTTAGTAAATTCCATCGGATACTTTAAGTTGTGATGTGTTTAGTGCAAATAGATGCAAACCATAGACACAAAATGTATACTGGTTGTTTTACTATTGTATTTTACTATTGTTTCATTATTTGATCTGAGAAACCAACTTAAATATTCGGTTGCTATATATATAATATTAAACACCAGCTTTTCTCCTTATACAATGACCTAAAAGCAAAATGTCCCGTTCTATTTTTCTTTAAAGTGACTTGCGTATTACAGTATATCATTTCTGACTTTAGTCATCACACGAGGAGCCAAGACAGTAATTAAGCCTCCATTCAGGAGATACATAAATAAGACACAGATCAAGAATATAGCGAAACCAATTTTCCTTTGAAAGGCATAATGATGATTAATAGAGACATTTATTCAGGTGGAGTTTTTCCCAAAACCTTACTCATCTTTTCTCATAATATTGGATAATTACAATATATGGGTATTGTCAGAGACTGATTGCGCATTAAACCTTCCATCCTGAAAATGAAGCTCTCGACTAGAGCAGCATGCACAGAGAGAAATTCACCATGTCATTTACAATTGGTCTCCAAGCTAGAGGACATCTGAGGATGATACAAGGATTGGAACTGGTATGATCATTTATAATTAACAATGCAGCACTCAAGGACACGAAGTTTTGTGTGAAATATAAGCAGATTGTGAGGTTCTTCTTGCACACACTTAGCTGATCATACTAACTCACACCAGGGGTAATTTAAAGCCTGTCTACCTACTGGCATCTCCCTCGAGGAAGCAGTACCAGGCTCAGGACCAAATGAGGTACCCTGGAGCTATGAGGCACCAGCATTACCTGGTGCACCTCGATATCACTCCAGTAATAGTTGCCCTACGGAAATGTTAAAGACTGAACTGAGTTTATATACGAAATTATGTGTTAGGAATTATTAGCACTTTTAACAAAGGTTAATAGATGGACAAGGCTTTCAAAAATGTATTTGTGGATAATTAGCTTACTTATGCACTAAAGATATGATATACAGTTAACATTTAACGATGTACTAATTAAACAAAACCATATATATATGCAAAGGAAATGAGAAAAAAATAGCATTGACCTTCATAAATCAGGCAATGGATGCAACAAATATCTGCACATCTTAAGCCCATGTGCACAGTTAGGGCAATACTGAAGACGATTACAAAAAGACAGAGCTGTATTTCATGTGTATGGAAGAAAAGACTAAAAACAATGGGGAAATCTTCTACAGGTCAAAAAAAACATGACCCAATATACACAAATATGATTCTAACATCACGGTATCAAACTTATGAAGGATAGTTGAAGCAGAACGTCCACAAGGGAGAACCTAGGAAAATGGAGAGCATCTGTATTGAGTGGTGAATCAGATTCAATACTCTGTAGTCTCCAATCTCTATTGTATTATAGGGAAAGAGTCCCTTTACTAAAGAGGTTTGTACATAGTATACAGGGCAGACAATAGTTAGGTCACAATAATAGCCAATAACAAATAGTTAACAAATAGTTTTTATTTTCTTACAATCAGTTTTTTTAATAAATATTGGATTTGTTTAATACACGGCTCACAAAAAATAGGGGACATTTCATGAGGGGATACTTTATTTTGAAATATTATTCGTGATTAAGAATATTCTCTTTCTTTTTTCCACCTGTTTTACCAAAAATGCCAATAATTCTGGAGCTGATTGTATACGGTGGTCAAGTTAAAATCACATTTTTGGGTGACTGGACTCATTGCTTTTTTTTACAATACTTATGTGATGTTTGACTTATAAAATAAAGTGTATTCTACAATTTCACCACAGGATAGCACTGTAGGCTCAGTTTTGTTATGAGTTCTATGCTTCCCCAACCCCCACTCTTATGCCTTCTCTATCTCCTCCTCTTCTTCCGCCCATTGGTTTGTACCTAACCTACCTACTCTCAATCTGAATATTTATACATCTGAGTAATTAGTTCATCTATAGGCCCACTGCTGACAAAAAATATGCAGATATTTCAAAATGAAATATGCCATAATAAAATATCCCCTAATTGTTCAGTGTAGTTCAGTGTTGGTCCACTAATTTACATATTATATCAACTGTGGTTTGTGCAAATTTGGTTTGATTGGTTCATTATTGGCAGCACCACTGCCTCAGCAAGAAGGTCCCGGGTTCAATCCCAGGGTGGAGCGGCCCTGGTCCTTTCTGTGTCTGTGTGGGTTTACTCCGGGTACTCCGGTTTCCTCCCACAGTCCAAAGACATGCGTGTTAGGTTAAGCGCATCTGCTAAATGCTGTAAATGTAAATTTCAGGGTCTTCTCCAAAGTGTGGCTTAGCATTTAATTCCAGGGTTGCCAGATTGAAACATGATAATAAACCTGGTCTGAGAAAATAAGCCAAAAAGAAGCTAAAACATTAAGAATAAGCAGATGTTTTTTTTCCCCTGCTTACATAGGAAGACAGATGTTGTAACATGTTGTATACACAACCACTTGCATCATCCAATAACTGCAGACAACTGCAGCACAACTGAAATCAGATTGGATTATTAAGTGCAGTTGTTGCTGCTTTGGCCAAGCTAATGTAGCTTGGAATTTGTGCAGTAGCTATAATCATCCAGTTGGCATCTGTCTCTTAAAGCAAAACGTGAATTAAGTATGGTGTTGGCAGGTTGGTGCAATTGACCACAATCTGATATTTGGTGAGCCTATGTCCACTACAGTCCCAGCTCTGTGTTCTTGGTTGACTGATGTGGAACCTGATGTGGTCTTCTTCTGCTTTAGCTCCATCCATCTTAATGTTTGATTCCCTTTTGACTCACCCCAGCTATACTACATACAGTTAGTTGAGTTACTGTAAACTATCTAGCAGATAAAATCATTCTGGTCATTCTCCACTGACTTTTGTCATCAACAAGGTGTTTCTGTCCTTCTGTTGGAGTTTTTTTATTGTGCTTCTTTAAGTAAACTATTTTACCCCTCATTTTGGTAGTTGATGTGAACATTACACTGAAGCCGTTGGCCTGTATCGGCATAAAATACATATTGCACTGCTGCCACATGATTGGTTGATTTGTGTAAATCATTTGCTTCTTCTAGATTTATGAAAGGCGCTATAAATATGGAAATTTATCTATAGGGGCCTCAGATTTCTCTTGATCATCTCTGAGATATTGTTACACCTCCAATGGGGTCCACCTGTCATAAATTGATTGGACATTTAGAAAGATTGTCTCTATAAGGTCTCTCAGTTAACAATGCATATCAGAGCAAAAGCCAAGCCAAGAGGAGGAAAGAACTGCCTGTAGAGCTCAGAGACGGGAATGTGCAGAGGCACAGATAAACACAGATTGTTGTATAATATTCTGTCTATATCATGATGTGGTATGTTCTTAAGTAATCTAAGATAAATAATACTAATGTGCTATACACTACATAGACAAACATGTATGGACTCCCCTTCTGATAATTGAGCTTTGATATTTAGCACCACTTAGTTGTAGCACATTTTATTAAATAAAGTATACATTTTTTCATTCTCCATAGACAAGCAGTGGCAATAGAATGGGTTGTACTGAATACCCCAGTGACTCAAGTTTCTGCCTTGCTGTCCTTAAATAAAGTTCATAGACAATTTGTTTGCAGGCTTTATTCGAGAGCTTGGATGGCTTGCACAGAACCTCGACACCATGAAAATGCACTGGAATGCGAAAAGTGAGCCAGGGTTTATTGTAAAACATTAGAGGCCATCCTCACAGTCATGTTCCAAAATGTAGTGCAATACCATTTGAAGATTAAAGGTTTTTGTGGGAGCAAATATGGGATTGGGTAAACTCTATACTACTAACCATGTTTTGGACATACTTTTTGGGTTGTACACGAACTTATGTCTATATAGTGTATTGTGAATGTTTCAAAAATTATGAATGGACACAGATTATATTGGAAACAGATTATGAGATGAATACTAGGAGTGTGTTAGGATGTTAAAATACAGAAAGCTACTTACTGTCCTCGTGAAGTGTGAACGAGCAGAGTGACAAGAGTGGATGTGGCTGGACACAAGCAGTTCAAAGCTAATAAAGCATATTTAAACTCCTCTTCACACACCACATGGTCTACAACAGGAAATACATACCATATCAGTTATAGACAAAAAATCCATAAGGTTACCTAACAAACCTCTATTAATCCAATACAGGCTATGCGTCACTTAACGTCCACGATACATTTCGGGAAATTACATTCTTCGCCAAAGTGTTTGATAGCCGCATAACATTTAATTCCAGATTTGCCAGATAAAAACATGATGATCCCACACCTGGTCTGAGAAAATAAGCATAATCCAATAACTGCAGACAACTGCAAAGTAATCAGACTATGATTGGATTATTAAGTGCAGTATAATGGACACATTATACTGGAAACAGATTATAAGATGAATACTAGGAGTATGTTAGGATGTTAAAATACAGAAAGCTACTTACTGTCCACGTGAAGTGTGAACGAGGGACAAGTGTGGATGTGGCTGGACACAAGCAGTTTTAATCCAATACGGGCTATGTGTCACTTAACGTCCACGCTACATTTCGGTAAATTACATTTTGCAAACTTAACTATATTATATATAGTATGTAGCAACGCTATATAGGATACTATGGTGTATCCATATTGATTAAATAGCCAAGAAACTGCACCGTTTCCTATACACTTTGTACACAACTTAATATCAACACTGACCAATGCATGTTAATTTTTGTTGTATTTAAGATGGGTAAAATCATCTCACCTCTCTGTTAAACACAAGTAAGGAATTAGAAACTGTCTATGTTACAGGTGCAACACATTTCCTGTTGTATTTATGATGTAAGCGGGTAATTCAGAAGCTGTGAGAAACAAGTGCATTTAACTGCTGTTTGCCTGCCGCAGGTTTCTCTGGTGTGCTTCATTGCAAAGAAACAATACTTCTCATTTTCACTTGAGCCTTCCTCCACAAATTTTTTAAACAGACACAGAGCATGGAAAACTACACACGGTTCTCACACTGTGGAGTGCAGATCCACCTGATAATTCACCTGAGTGGTAACACCTGCTCATTATCCTCTTGGTGCTTATTAAGAAGAGCAGCTCCAACCAAACATTGCTCAACATTCAACACTATGCGGAGACAAACTAAAAAATAAGAAAGTCGCAAAAAATGAAGAAAAACTAAGAGACAAAAACGTGCAGGTATAATCATCAAGTTAACTCAGACCTTTTGATCTTGGGGCTCTTGTAGCCACTTTTTCTAAACCTCACTCAGAAGTGCTACCACTAAAGTACCTCACACCGAAGTGCCACAAAGTACCAATGGAAGGCGAGGGTGCAACAAGAAACGCTGCACATAAAGGTGCTCCTTAAATACTAAAAACGAGCAGATGCATCTCGTCAACAGAAATGAGCGACAATATTACTCGACGCAGGCGTGTCAGGACTTGTCGTCCCAATCCCGGCACTCTAGTGTCGTATCGCAATACTGCGTGGAATCATAATACTTTCTGCTACAGAAGTTTAAAACTGCTGTACTACAACAGCTATCAAGCAAATATATGACTTAAATAGGTTTATTACCTTGATAACCATAATAGGTTAGGACGTTTGCTATGAATACCTGTATATGTTTCGGTATGTGCTAAAAATGGCGGTGAGAGTTTAAGAAAGACAAGTAAGTGCAAAATAACATTATTTTATACTAACCTGCAAATTTGACATGAAACTTGTTTTCAGGTTTGAGGATCTGGACATACAGGGGACAGTTTGGAGCAAAATCTTTTACTGCCCATGCTCTGAGTATCGTTTGATGATCCTGAGAAAGGCAATTCATAGCATGTATTAATATATAGAAATACTTTGCAAACACAAAGTGTGAGACTAACCTTGGAAAACACTGCACTGAAAATAGATAGTATTAAAAATCTGATCTTTCTGACTTCTTTCTGACTTTCTTTCTCATTTTACAAATTACTATAATATTATATAGGTTGTCTATAAACCCACCATTAATAAAGGTATTACTTCCCAATCAAACGTACATGAAAGGTAGTTGGAAGATTTATTGTATTTTAAAATTCATCATCAATTTGAATTTGATTATCTACTGTATATCTATATCAGGTCCTATATAATGCCATCTAACCTAGGAAACCAAACTCCTTGATAAGTAATCTCTACTGCTAAAATTATGTACCTTTGATCCAAACAAATCAAACATTTTAATTTCAAGTTTTTTCTCATTTAAACCTATGAGGAAAAGGCTTAACATAACTTAAACCTACAAACACCAAACCTTGCTTACTTATTAGTGGTCATAAATAACCTCGACTGCTGAAATTATGAATCTGAGATCAATTTCGGAAAGTAATCATTTTTATGTTAAGTATTTTCTTCCCAATTAATCCTATATTACTTATGTTCGTCATTTCAGCAGTAGAGAGAACTTATGATTAGTAGTAATTCTGTTGTTGAAGTCACATTAAGCCACCAAGTGTCTTACTAATAAGAGGTTTTAATTGGAATAAAAAATGTAAAGTTATTACTTTTGAAGTTTGAAATTATTATTTATTTATTGTTAAAGAAAAATCTGAATCGATAAAATGCAAACGATACCCAACCCTATACAGTACTAACAACAATAAGCATGATATTAAAGTGAAAAAAAAAAAAAAAAAAAACTTTATTCTTAATATTCCAAAATATATATCAGAATATGTATCTGTATCAGCTGTTGTGTATTGGAGTGGAATCGACATGTGCACTGAATAAATGTGGATCACTAATTACTAGTAATTTCTTAAACAATGGTGAACTGCTGACGTGGGAAGCTTATTTTGTTTAGCATCCTTAAAAGAACATTGCTGACCAGAACATATTTCATAAATGTCTGAAACTGATGAGTTCTTACAGCTGCCATTCGATCCGCCTCGTTTCTGCTGCTTAAGATGAAGCAGGCTTCCGCATCATCCATTCTTTAATGCAGAACAGGTCGATCAGTTAAGAAACAGACATCAGACATCAACAAAACAATCAGGGAGGATATAATCACAGGAAATGGCACTGACACTCACCTAGTTAGTTAAAAATAACATCAAGGGGCAAAATAATGACATAAAGTCCGTCTCAATGACTCACCATTAAGCTTCAACTAAACAGGTGCGCATGCACACACCTACGCACACGTCAATTATATAGAGAAGCCCAAGATGCAAAAAATTTCTCACTGGAATTAACATTTCATGGAATTGAGAACTCGATACCATGGCAACAGGTGAAAGAGAAAATATGTGAAGAGGAGAGGAGAAAGAGAAGAGAAGAGAAGAAATGAGAAAGAGAAGAAAAGAGAAGAGAGGAGAAGGAGAAGAGAGGAGAAGAGAAGAGAAGAGAAGAGAAGAGAGGAGAAGAGAAGAGAAGAGAGGAGAAAGAAGAGAAGAAAGGAGAAAGAAGAGAAGAGAGGAGAAGGAGAAGAGAAGAGAGGAGAAAGAAGAGAAGAGAGGAGAAAGAAGAGAAGAGAGGAGAGGAGAAAGAAAAGGAAAGAGAAGAAAAGAGAAGAGAAGAGAAGAGAAGAGAAGAGAAGAGAAGAGAAGAGAAGAAAGAGAAAAAGAGTTTTCACTCACTTGGCTCTGAGGAGGTCCTGGTTTTTAAGGGCAGAACCTTGCAGATAGATGACTCGCTGAGACCAAAGTGGAATTTGGAGGACTCTTCGAACTTGGCTGTCTGCCTCACATGGACACAGGATGACCACATAATAATCCTACACACACACACACACACACACACACACACACACACACACACACAGACGCACACACAGACGCATTATGAGGGCTTTCTATTCTATTTTTTTTTCTTTCTATCTATTGACATACATTTTCCTGTAGCTAATTACAAAGTGGATTCCAAAAAAGTTGGGACACTAAACAAATTGTGAATAAAAACTGAATGCAATGATGTGGAGAT
>JAUZSU010162358.1:0-13731 GCA_034780255.1 Parotocinclus maculicauda | reverse complement strand
CAGTAGTTCTTGTTTGTACGTTCGCTTTACGTGTAAATCACACAATAAAGGTTTAATAAACATTTAATATGTTACATTACACGTCCCGTCTTGTAACATAGGGCATGCTCGTTTAATCGGACCAGCCGGTTATAAGGACCAAAACAATCACATCCCGATGTGGTCCGATTAACCAGATTCGACTGTACTGGACAAATTGTTTCATATTGGGGTTCATGTAATATATCCTCTCATTGATACTCTTGTGAGAAGCATCTTCAGCACCTGACTCTTCCAACCATGTTACAACATGGAGCTCTACAGGACATCATTCATACCAGCTGCCATTAGACTTTATAATTCATTTTTTTTTTATAAGTGCAAATCATAAACAATTTTATTTTTGTTACACTTTATATGATTCCTGTTTGTTCAATGTGTAGTATTTTTATTGTGTTCTGTTTTTACTTTTTCAAATATTATATTACAATATTTTTAATAGCTTTGTATTCATACAACTTTTAATTGGGTCCATAGCTACCTCACAGATTCATTTACACATGTATCATTTAACTAGATGTTTGCGTTTTTCAGTTTGTTTGTCAGTCACCGTGTTAGTCTGTGCCTGTATGCTGCTGCAAACAACATCCCTCTTGGGATCAATAAAGTGCTCCATCTGTCTGTCCATCCATCCGTTCCTCTATTTATCTACAGTATTAGTCTGCTGCTTTGGTTGTTTAGTTGGCTATATACTCCTGGGCTTCCTATGAAATCTGCCTGTAGTAAAGTTGATGACAGATTAATTTTACTGGCTACATTTTATTTTGCAAGAGGTGGTTCTGTTGGCTACTTCTGCTCCATTGTGAAAGGATTCACTCTGCTCTGGTCCTCAGCAATCTGTTTGTACTCTGTCCTTGGCCGTCTCAGCTATGTTTGCTTAGTTACAGAGCATGGCATTCACAGTGATAGTGCCTGGTAGCACTGTGGTTATATGGACTGTGTGTGGTAAGAATGGCTTTGGCTGATATAATAACAATTACTTCTTTGGTGGCCAACAGTACTATCAAATGATAGAATGACTTGCAGATTTATGCTGTATCTCCTAAATCAAGGGTAGCTTTAAAATTGCTTGTGTTTTTACAATAAGTCTGTAGCATGAAACAATAATTATTGAAGGGTTATAATTGTTTCGTCAGCAGACAGTTGTGAAATGTTTAGTTGAATTCCACATGAAGAAGGAAATAATTGCTTCTACTGCTACAAATTGTTGTTTTATTACTAACTTCATCACTTCAAACAGAAATGTCTTCATATCCCTATACTATCTGGTTACATTCTCAGTACTAGCCATTCTACTTAATTAAAACAAATTGCGCAGCAACAGTGACTTCGTTTCCATGGTCCACTGACTGCACTCAGTGAATTCCAGGTTAGGCTCCAGGCTGTCCCCAGCGACCCTGACTAGAGTAAGCGTGGGTTAAATGGGGGCTTAGCTTTGGATTTCCTTATTTTAGCAGTAGTATAGTAGAAATACTAGTTATTTAAAAACAATTATATATTTGTCCTCAATGATGGATTCCAATTGCTTTTATACCTATTACCCATTGTTGCAATGGCCAGATGAAATCTTTCACTATGTTCATTACTGACTGCAACAAGATCAGCAGAAATGTCCTAGTGTGACTGCAGAAAATGGATTTTCAATGACATACAACACTGCGCAGTTTTGTATGCTTCAAGCATACTGTCCTATACTTTGTATATAAAAGCTACATTCATAGAAGCAGTGCAAATCATTTTGGATCACCACAGAAGTTTCAGTCGTAATTGTTGCATTAGTCCTTGTTATTGTAGGTTTTATCCATGTTTACTGCAAAGATTGAAGGGTTGACATTGCCATTGTGTAGCTTTGACAACTGTATACAAAGATGCCATGGATGGATGAAGGCAGATAGGGGTATTCAATGCATTTCATATCTTTAGTATATGAACCAGACACATTGAACAGACAGACGTTAGTCAATCACGTGATGCTACTGTTCCACCAAGTGATTGGGACTGCAAATGCCAAGTATAAAAAAAGCCAACCTTTCAATTGATTGCACATGTTGCACAACAAAGGTGATTATTAACTGAATATTTGTCATGGCCACCAGTTTCACATTTGAAGTAAAGTCTCTATTAATAAGTGTAGTCATGTGTGTCTTTGAGCCTTAAGAGTGTATTTGTCACAAAACATATCACAGCTGCTGCGACACATTTATGCCAAATCTTCCTGAAGACAGCAAATCCTATTGTAAACTACAGGCATTCCAAGAAGAACATGGGCATCAACATTCATCTAAACAGCACCCATATATGTGTGCAGTTTTTATAGCCTGTCTACCAGCATCTAATCTAAATAAGAATACCAGACCATGCCCAAGACAACATTTGTGTAGCACCTACCCTGAGTGATTGCATAGTCAAACTTGGACTGATGACTAAAACAAATCTGTTGGCAATAGACTATTAGTTTGGAAATATGTTGGGAAATCACAAAAAAGTTGTAGCTCCAAAACTTTATTTGATAGGAATATTATTAAGGTGATTTTTGTGATCAGTATCTCAATTTGCATAAAATACACCGAAAAGTGTTCAGGAAGCAAGATTGTGTGTAAAAAAGCTCACTCCCAAACATTTTTACTTAATTAAATTAAACAATTTTTTGTTTTAATAAAATAATTTGAATTTGTGTGCACAATTGTTCAAACCTTAGCTTGATAGCAATATAATGGCTAACATTTGTGTCTTAAACTCAGAATTAGCTAACATTGTCACTACTGACCAGTCACCTTTTTAGTAAACATTTTGGGAGACACATTTTAAAACAGTATAAATTACAATTCCAAGACTGACTGTACTTTTATTAGATCTTTGAATATTAGATATGATATATACATACAGAGACTCTTTTAAATCAGTTTGGTAGATTGGTCTATTTGAACCATCATCTAGCAATAATGTATAAGTTTGTTTTTTGGGTTTGATGTACCTGTGCACAAAAGAAGTAATCCAAATGATAGGTTACAATTAGTTGCATGTATGTTGACAAATGCATATGAAAACATGTATGTACAATTTGGAGGAGTACATGCAAATGCATACATTTGAAGATACATGTAGTTGCGTAATTCTAGGTTGTTATCACCTTCAAAATTGGGTAAAATTTGTTTAATGACAGCTAGGCAGTGTTAGAATTAAACTTCAAACAAATGTATTTAACATTTGCATGATTCCATATAAAAACTCATAAAAATTTTAATTACTCAAATGTCCACAATAGCTAATTATGCTGTGTTCATTAACTCAATACTCAAAATGCAGGACACTTCCATTAAATGACCTTGGCTGTAACTATATTGTAATTTACTGGTTAGGATGAAAACCTGAAGTTAGTAATCCACTCAGATATGGGGAGAACATGAAAAATCTCACATAGATGGTGACAAGAGTAGTGGATGGAGCCTGGCTCTCAGGGGCTGAGCAGCACCTGCAGGGCTGTTTTTATGTTGAAAGTTCAGAAAGCCTGTGAGTTGTTGAAACACAGGCACGGGAGCAGAAACAGCTTTTTCCACTGTGTTATATAGAACTTTGAGCTAATGAACAGATTTACTGGTATGATACCTCGGGCAGAAGGATACAGTCTCACAGTAGGATCTGCAAGATGGTCACCTCAGAAGGCCATTGATTCATCATGAGCAATATAAGTGGCATTTGACAAGGACACAGGGACATAACATTTCAAGTGTTTCTGGAAACCAAATGCAAGCAGGCTTGGTGCAAATATATCATCCAAGTGGACCACTTGGTCTGCAGTCTGCATTTACACTGTTTCAAGAAAAGGGATAGGGAGTAATCAATTCAAGTAAAAAAATCTGCACTCTCCAGTAGCCTAGAGAGTCCCACAAGATGAATATAAAACTTTAAAGCACAAAACGGAACATTGCAGTTAATTTTTTATATGAAGTGAAAAAGTCACCTTACTCTACGTTTGAATTATGCTTGCAATTTAAGACTTCACAGACACATTGGGGAATGTAAACTTACAGAGCACTCATTAACTTTAACAAAACTGCTGAGTGTATATGTAGACCTAATTTGAATACATTTCCCCTCGCATATGTTTGCTTTCTTATGAATGTAATTGCATCTGAATTTCATTTGTACACAAACTATGTTAAGACTGAGTCACTATGCTGCATTTTGACATATATCACCAGTATGGCATAGATGGGGAAGACTGTAGGTGGGTGTTTTTTTGAGCAAAAATCAGTTAGAGATACTCAGCTGAGCATCAGTCATGCATTCAAAGCAGTCAGCGAGGAGAATGCAACCCAGTCATGCATGCTGCTCCTGAGGGTTAAGGGGATATTACAAAAAATATCCAGGCTGGAGGAACTCCAAGAGATTCTGAAGCCAGGGGACCAGAATCATTACAGACCTTTTTCCCTCCTCTACTTCTCAATCTAAGTGTAATCTGCATTACGACGGGCTAATGATCCAATAAGAAATTAGTAACGAGCTGTAGCAGTTCTGACATCTGTCTGTTTTGACTGCACAATCTGTTCTGCAATAGGCTGCTTTCAATGCAAAACACTGGAATTTCTATAAGAATTACAATCTACTGATGCAATGTTGGTTAAAGTAGCCGAGGTTGGTTGAATGTAAGAGGAAGAATGAGCAATAGTGACATCACTATCACATATGGGTCTGGAGGATGCATGTCAAGTTATTCAAGAAGTGATATTATAAATATTCATCATATATACTGTATCTGTATCATATTATTTTAACTAATACAGTTTTTGGCACCCCTTTAACTAATGTTTGCAGAATGTTAAATATGCTTCGTATGTCTAACACAAATAGATATTTTGTGTAGAGACTTTTTTCAACCTTTGAAAAAATGTGAATACATTGGAATGTATTGATATTGGAATTTATTTTTGAATTCCCATTATAAGTGAAATTGTGAATCACAGAACTATAGTATAGATTTACTAAATTGAAGAATAATTAATGCAATAAATAAGAAGTATATAATGTGCTTTCTAATCTTTTCAGTTGTTCCTTGACTGAGGGCACCCCACATTTCAGGGCATGTCATGCCATTTCAGAGCTAGTCTGACAATTTTAAGTCTTTTAAATCTGTGAGAGGTCATATTGTTTTGAATCACTGGTTTAGTATACCATATAAATGATCAAATAAACTATCAATATCAAGTCACTTAGCAGTTATAGAGACTTTTGGTTTGTTTATTAGTTTGATTTAACATTGCATAACCAACTATGATTATACTCATGCCATCGGCCTGTTTAGAGTGACCAGTCAACCTAGTGCATGATTTTGGAATGTGAGAATAAACCAAAGCACCCATACGTACACAGGGAGGACATGCAATAATTGTGTGAAATCAATTAATCATTCTGCCCTACAGACTTTTTATTATCAATAATGTGTGTATTGTATTACCTCTGCACTCCACATCTATGCACAACACTGGTCTCATGTTTATTACTATCTATAGCTAATTATGTGTATCTGTATTTGGTCTCTTTGTGCATATAGTATGTGAATAGTGAAGAAAATGATGTTTACGCTGTACCATATAAGCACCTTAGCCTGGCTTGTGTATCTCAGTGTAGGTAATTTTCTTTCTTTCTTTTATTATTGCATGGACCAGAAGCCTGCTGTCAAGAAATTCAGTACGTTCATATACTCTGTAGAACTTCTTTTATAAAGAGTGTCTCACATACACTTATAAAGTAATAAGTGACATTGTAAAGTAGTCAGTCTACAGCTTGTATAACCATGTATATTTGCTGTGCCCTCAAAATAACTCATTAGCAATTGGATATGTGTTTGGGATTGTTATCATGTTGGAATACTCCCCTGCAGCCCAGTTTCCAATAGGCTAGAATAATAACATAATAATAATAATTACATATTGGCATTCATGGTTCCTTCAATGACCCAAACCATGATAATCCCACCACCATGCTTGACTGTAGGCAAGACATACTTACCCCTCACCTGGTTGCCACAACACACACCTGACACCATCCGAACCATTTAATTTATCTTGGTCTCATCAGACCACAGAATACAGATTCAGTAATCCATCTACTTTGTCTGCTTGTTTGTAGCAAACTGTTTGTGGACTTTCTTGTGCATCTTCTTTAGTAAGGGATTCCTATAGGAATGGCAGCCATGCAGGCCAGTGTGCGGTGTATGATCTGGGCACTGATAGGCTGACCCCACCCCCCTTTAACATCTGCAGAAATGCTGGCAGCACTCCTATGTCTATTTTCGAAAGCCAACCTCTGGATATGACACTGAGCACGTGCCCTCAGCTTCTTTAGTTACCCATAACGGGGTCTGTTCTTAGTGGAACCTGTCCTGTTAAACTGCTGTACGGTCTTGGCCACCGTGCTGCAGCTCACTTTCAGGGTTTTGGCTTATTTTCTTATAGCCTAGACCATCTTTATGTAGATCAACAATTGTTTTTTCAGATCCTCTAAGATATCTTCGCCCTGAGGTGCCATGTTGACCTTCCAGTGACCAGTATGAGAGTGTGTGAGAGCAATAACACCAAGTTTAACACATCTGCTCCCCATTCACACATGATACTCGGAAAGGGGAATGACTTATTGGGCACAATTTGACCATTTTCACTTAGGGGTGTACTCACTTTTGTTGCATGAATGGCTGTGTGTTGAGTTATTTTAAGGGCATTTACACTGTTATACAAGCTGTGGACTGACTATCTTACAAGTGTCATATCTTCAGTGTTGTTACATGAAAAGGTATATGGAATAATTATAAAATGTGAGGGGTGTACTCATCTTTGTGAGATACTGTAAAGTAGACAGCATTGAGTATTTTTCTGAAGCCATTTGATATGAAATGAAAAATGGATAACCCCTGCAATACATTTTAAGTATGGATAACAGAACTATAAAAAGCACCAATACATTGCTTATGTTGCCAATATATTCTTGTAGAATTATTGTGTGAATTATAGCTGTGACCTATGATGTATGTGTTTAACAACTACCAGTGGGACCACTGTATATTTAAACAGCATTTTTAGGCTGGCAGTAATTCTGGAGTAGACTGTATAGGTAAATCCATTCATGCAGAAACTATGCAGTGTAACTTATTGAATGCACACACAATCGGGGCATACAACAGTTTAATCGTGACTATTAGCATTAATCTTGGTCTTTTTTCTCAAAGTAGACACTGCTGTTTGATACTGGCTCCAGAATCAGTTACAAGCTCCTCGTTCTGACTGTTTCTCTACTCCCTTTTCCAAGGACATTGCCCAGCTGTGATAATTTGCTCCATGTGGGACTTATGTGTTGTGTAAAGGACATCTGTGGTTTCCACTCCACAAATAATCCAATGCTTACTATCTTCTGACAGGGATGGGCATACTGCACCAATGACAAACAGCATGATCTTCAGTTTTTTTTCTTTTTCTCACCTGTAATGGTTTAGAACATTAGCTTCTACTATCAATCAAACACGACGAGCAGCAAACCTTGCGCTCTCAACAAAATGCAACAACAGGATGGACTGGCAGAATGTTCACGATTGCCTTGTTTCTTTTAAAATGCAATCATTCATAGCCTGGGGTGCTCAATGCAGCATGAATATTAGGAGGTGATAATTGCAGTGGAAATGTTAGCATGGAAAGGCTTTGGGCACTTAAGAGTAATCTTTGTGATAAATTGAGAAAACCTTGCAAAGAAACTCCTAGGTATCACTAGCAGTGGATAATGATCTATCAGATATTGCACATTTTCACCTCAAACTTCGTAATAATTGGGGTGGAATGGATGCAGGTGACCAAATAAACAGCAACTTCAAGCTATTTGTCATACACCACTTTGTCCTGTCCAACCAACATAATATACTGCTGTCTCAGAGGACCCAATCAGAAATGCGCACAAATTATGTGTCAATGTGTAAGAGGGAATTAACAGGAAGTGACTGTAAGAGAAATGACCACCTTTCCTCCATCGCACCCTCAAAAAGCAGGTGAATTTCTCATTGGTCTCTAAATGAGCTGCGTAGAGCTAAAAATGGACTGCTGTATGTGGTTACATGGTATATGATTATCTGTGGATGAAATCACACATAGCTTATTTCCCATGTAGTGTGAATGCACTCCTATTTTTCACTTAGAATCATGACTGTTTGCTTGCTTCTCCAGTCCCAGGTTGAACCACAGATCCGCCACACTGGCCCTTAAACAATTTGTGATGCTCTGTGATTTGGGATCTCACGCTGCTCGACAGAGTGGCTATAATACAATCCTTGCCATAAATCCTACCTGACAAATCCGGGTCAGTGAGACTCAGACTCTTGCATAGGGAATTGCAAGCGAATGGTCTGCTCAGAGCATCGCCATTCCTTCTTTCATAAGCCTGACAAAATAGGGTGCTGCAGGGGAGCCAGACAGACACGTCTAGTGCAAAATAATGTCTTGGAAGAAAATTGAAAAACCTAATTAATGGACAATGCATTGCTCCGCACTGTTCTTCTTTTCAGCTTACACATACTGGTAAAGATTAGTTGACATAATAAGCAGATTGATATTCGTAACTATTTAATAATACTGTTTTCATTTTGGGTACAGGGATATATTTTGTTTGTATGTATCAGTGGCATGCAGTGCCAACTCTCCCACACACACCTTGGAACACGAACATATACAGAGTGCATATACATCAGAGCATAATTGGATTGCTGCAGTTATCTGATTATCTAATCATGTAGCATACTCCGATCTAGAAATCAGATTTAAACCGATAAAGACCGATGGGTTTTATCTACGGAAAAAACACAATACCCCAAAGGCAAACACAGTCTTTGACATTAAATTATTGGATGATTTAAAAAGCAGAAATACAACCACAAATGACAAAACAACAGAGAGCAAGAATGTTACACTATTGTTCATTTCTTATTTTTTTTTGTATAACGTAATCCTACAAGTACAGTCATTCAGTAGAGTAGAATTACTCATTTATAAAATAGGCTTATGCTAGGTCAACCAAAGCAAACTTACAAACTTAAAAGGGTTTAGAAAGGCCTAACCGTATGCCATTGGTATGCATGTATTTAGAAATTTGGAACATTGTTGTGTTTTTTTTTAACTAGTGAACAGTTTGGAAGTGCCTGTAAGCTTATAAACATTCATTTATATCAGTTAACTGATTCCAAGCTTCCACTTGAGTTTTTGTCATTTAAATCCACCTTGATTTTTTAGTTAGTAGCTCTCAAAATGTATAATAACAAGTCCAAAATGATTTGTATGAATGCTGAATCACTCTTTAAGAAGAACACTTTCAGTGGAAGGATAAGGTGGTAAAGGGTAAAAATGAAGATATCTTATTCATAGTGTGCACTCAAGCACTTTTCATGATAATGCTTAAATCCGGTGATTGGACAAAGCATGAAAGGCATTTGACTTTAACCTGGTTTCATCAAACTACTGAATAATTTTAGCATTATATGTGGGTGCATTATCATCCTGATATATGGGGAAATAATCAGGCAAGAGGATTTGCACCATACTACCCAGCTGATCCTGTAATATTGCTTTCTATTTGTTGGGCGCAATACAATAAATGGGACTAACAATTTCTATGAAAAGTTACCACTCTGAATACCATTTTTACAGTAAATACTGTATCAGCATAAATTTGTCCATCTATAGAAAATATGACTCATTCGACTCTAGACTGTAGGCTGGCTGTAAATGTCAATTTTGTGAGGGTTCCAAATGACAGTTTTATTTAAAATGTATTGTAAGAGTTTAAATTAGTTATTGAGTGTATACTATTATTTTCTGATTTTATTTTCAGGCATTTAGGAACAGGATATTGTCTATCTGTGCTTGTCAGTAAGTCTCTATTATGCACTGTTTAAGGGCTATCTAATCAAAGTCCATTTGCTTTAACAATTATAACACATTGTAATAGGAAACAAAAATCTGCCTTTTAACTTCAGGCATTTACCATGTGTATTTTAACTTTTGCACAATTTGATTAAATGTTTTTTGTCTTGAATGCTAATTATGTTGCATATTAGCTATTTGTATAAGTAGGCGGTATGTTACGGTCTGCGATGTGCAAGAAAAGACGTGAATTGGAATTTAAAAAAATACTTAATGTGATATTGCATTGCCTGTTCTGGAAATCACAGTTTCTTCTGTAATTTCTACTCAATCCTTATTTGTTGTGAACAGTCAGCTAGGTATGTTAATGTATGTTTATTCCGTTATTCCATTTTTGGTTACCATTGCACTAGCAATTCTGGCAATAGATATTTTACTTCTTTGGAATGCAGATTTTTCACAAATCCAGTTGCTAAATCTTAGACCTTAACTGCTACATTCAATTAATTGGCAATAATCCAATATTACTCATCTGCATCTGCTCTCTGACAAAGTTACAGTACATATCCTGTTGAATAAAAATGTATTTTATTTGGAATGAGTAATATAATTGGATTTAGCTAATATAGTTTGAGGTATTATGAGCTAGGTTATACTGAGAATCTGCATCACACAGTGTATTCTTTTCTGAAGAACAATTCATTTTTACCCCCCCCCATTTAAACAATATATTACAATATACATTTTATTCAGATAGATATTATTGATTAAGAATTAATTCAATATGTCATTTGAGATGGAGGTCAAAAGTTATCAAAAATTATTTACTTAAGATTTGGCCTTTTGGATGATATGTTCTAGCAAGGAGAACTGAGGGACATTTGAAATTCCATTTTATGTTTATGGAAAGCAAACATGAAATCTTTGCATGGTGTTTGACCATGAAATTGAATCCATAGTTTTAGCACTAATATTTACATTCTGCCCAGATCCACCTCAAATAATAAGAAACTAATAGTCGAATTCGCATCTGCCAGTCTCTGTCTGATGCAAAATTGAACCTTGTATGCGACGTCGGTCATTCCTCTTCCAATTCCCCTCTATCTGCAGTCATCTCAAAACCACTAAAAACATTTGACTGCCAAAATTTTTGGAAGGATGACATTGAAGATGAGGGTCAAACTTTGGAACGTGGACCTGTGACGCAACCGCATTACGCACATTTTAATGGCGCTGGATCTAAGTGGCAGATTCTGAGCTACTGGCTGCTGTCGAAGCTGTGAATGCATTCTATATTGAGTAATGCACAAATCTAATGTACTGTTTCAGTTTTCAGGTTATCATATGTGATTTTGAAACATGTTAGATTTAAGCACACCTGCCTAAACTCCTGATACAGTTCTTAAAACTGCATACATTTCAAGTGATCTGTGTTTAAACTATACCAAATCAGAAAATGTGAGAACAGTATGGAAAATGAAAAAACAATCTATTAAAAAAATCAAAAATCTATTGTTCCTTACATTTAGTTTGACATTATGAACATTATTTGTTAATAAACACTGATTTTTTGTTGTTCACTATAAGTTTCTCAGACATTTGTTGACAAACTGGATATCCTCTACCTTTCAGCCTTTCATGGATATGGCTTTTATACTGAATCATAATTACATTCACCTACTGACTCCATCTATTTAAAACATGTAGTTTTTAAATTACATTGTTACTAGTCCTAGATTTTTCTGTCCCAAATTAATTTTATTCCTGAAATGCAGGAATAGCTGTTTGTTGTTTATTAGAGAATGCAATTAAGTTGCCCAGAAAAAAATGTATTTGCGATACTATCTGAATTGGGGTTGTATTTTTCGTCATCCATAATATATGACTGGACTTCTTGGTGATGAATTGTCAAATAATTGATTTGTTTGAATAATTTCAGCAGGTCCTGTTCAGATTGACTGACTGATCATTATACTGTGCCTTGGGTGAGCTAAACAAATGATTGTGTCATGCATCATCCCAGAAGTAGTAAAACTATTTTAAATCGATGCTTCCAGTGTTGCACGTTACTAATTAAAATGTAATGCATCAGTGTTCAGGCTGCCACTGCTCGCATGTTGACTGGATCTAAGCCTGCCAAAGCTTAGTGGTGATCATGTAGTGTTACAATTTCTTAAGCATCAGGATTAAAAAAGAAAGTCAATAAAAGGAAATAATGCAATCAATTAAAAGGAGTTGCTGTCAGAATGCATGACTGGTGCAGTTATATGTAAGGAATCTTTCACGTTTGCTAGAGCAGTATCCTGCAAGATTTGAAGGCAAAGTGAAATCATTTTCATGGTTCTGAAAATACCTTTGTGTTATATTTTATAAAACAAACAGTGTACTATGATTAGATGATTCTGACCTAATTTAACATGGGTTTCTAGCTGATAGAGCAACATTAGTTAAACAAAGACCTGCTGTCCTCTAACATGACTTTGATTAGAATGATGTTTGAAGCCGCCATAGAGAAGCACTTTATTAAGCTTTTAATTTTCTTGAGTTTATGTTGTTGTTTCTCTGTTTCTTTCTTTATGCTTTGTGCTATTCAAATATGTTTGGTTTTGAAGTTGCTTTAGAAATGAGTAAGTTCAAGTAGCTTGCAAAAAGGAGCCTGATAAACAGACTTTTTGTGGCAAGTTTTCCTGCAGTAGGGAGTTCAAAGGGGTTCATGTAAGACATTTGTAAGTTTTAATCAAGAGACCAATCATCCACACCAAATCACTTCTTTACTGTCATCACTTTATTATATGGATGTATTCCTGTGTTTTATTTAGACCCATTATATGCTATTTTACGTTTATGGAGATTGCACAGGTGTAGTAAACTTGATTTAATGCAAGTCTTAATGCTATGTGGGACACCGTCTTTAAAATATACTTAGATTCTGCTTAACTTTAGCCTGCTACTCTAATTATGCTAGATCCCTTAATGTTAATTAAGGCTGCCCAGCAGCTAATTTCTACGTAAGTTGTTTAAAACAAGTGACATACCTCTTAATTATTTGTTACAGGTTAACAGGGTAAAAAGTTAATCTTTAGAACTCCCATTACCTGAATATTTATTATCAAAATCACTACCAGGAATGAAGTACAGATGAATAATGACATTTAACTGTAGTTCATGGACAGTTATGCTGACAAATATAACAAAGCTGATGTGTGCTTAATTCCTGTTTATGTTCTCCTGTACACGTTCCTTAAAAACAACCAGGAATTAAATAGTTTATACTTTCTTCTTGTTATAATCTCATGATTTAATGTTTTTATTGTATTTGCCATATAGCACTTTTGAATTGCCAAAGCATGTATGAAAGGTGCTATAGAAGTAACATTTGAATTGACTTACTGAAAATACTTACTTACTGTTGATTATAACTGTTTATTGTAATCAGTGGTGTGCAGTCAGGCTCTTCAGAGAAGGGGTATCACGCAGGTGTATGTAGAACATTATATAAATATTGTAATACATAACATATAACATAACATATAACATAACATAACATAACATAACATAACATAACATAACATAACATAACACGGTAACCAACACATATATATGCATATCTGACTAAGAGTGGTACTAACCAATCAAACAACAGCTCAACACAATGGCTTCTGGGGTTTGCTACTATTTATGTGTTAATGTATTGGTTCCTCTGGCATACTGTAAACTGTATATACAAACCGGATTCCAAAAAAGTTGGGACACTAAACAAATTGTGAATAAAAACTGAATGCAATGATGTAGAGGTGCC
>JAUZSU010162347.1:0-13732 GCA_034780255.1 Parotocinclus maculicauda | reverse complement strand
CAATTTGGAATAAGGCTGTAACGTAACAAAATGTGAAAAAAGTGAAGCGCTGTGAATACTTTCCGGATGCACTGTATGTAACTTACTGTATTAAAATATTATACTGAAAGGATACATTTATTAGAAAATATTTACAGTTAAAAGGAAGCTCTAATACCCTCCTAGGCCTTGTCTAGTCTGGATACACAATTAGATAAAGTGGGGGATGGAATCATGGAGACTATAAGTCTGGCAGAGACATTCCTGGGTGAGTGGTATCCTGCTGAAATAATGGCAGTTGGAAGCCCTGCCACAATATGGCCATAGGATATACTGCACTTTCCTGAGTTGTTGGTGTACCTAATATCACTAGTAGGGATGACAAAATGTCGTATACAAAGGCTCCCCAGGTCGTTACACCAGGGGAGGTTTAAAGTGCACATCATCAGTTCTCCGTACTCTAACCCAACTGGCACTGTATCCCTAACAGTACCTGGTTTAACCACTAAAAGATTATATGTTTTCAGGACACAATGTTTGCTGTGCCAACAAATTTCCTTCTGCTAACCACCTGGAAATGGTCCAGGCAGAGACAGGGCTGTTTCGTGACAGTCTTACCTGTGTCTGGATGTTGGACGATTAAACTGCTATTAACAACTCCTAACTGCTAGATTCAAACAGCCGGCTTCACCCAGTCCAATGATGCTCCAACTCCAGGCTGTCAACTGGGCAAAGCTCCTTCAAGTGTGTTGTAGAGGCATGTCTAACGGTCAATGCTCTCTCACCATGTGGTACACTACCCTAAAGAAGACCCTGAGAACCGTTTATATGGCAGTGGGAAAAGCACTTTTATGCAGTATTGTGGCAAGACCCAGCCCAGTGTCTAATCAGACCACACCTGGAAGCATTTACATATTTGCCTGAGACTGCATGACAGACTATGCAATCCTTCGCTTCTGTCTGGGGCATTAATGATTTTTTTCAGTGAGTGTAGCCTACATGAATGTGTTGCAGTGGTAGATAGGCAGACAGGAAGACTATCCTAGGCGGACAGGAAGACTATTAAAGCAGCTAAACTGCATACAATGTAAAAAGAGAGACTAAGGAGGATTTTGTATCCTGAGGTCATTCAATCACTAAACACTAAACACTTAATGGAAATGCACCATTATGCTCAAACACAGACACTTAGCCACTTTTTATTGCTTTCATATCATGCGCCATTTGCACGTTTAATTTTTCTCCACGCATATTACTTTATTCTCTTAATTAAGTTAATTGTAAATTGTAATTTCAATATTGGCATAGTCTATGGTACAGTCACTTCCCATTTTACTGAACATTTGTACCTGCTACGAATTTATACGTGATAAATAAATCTATTGGTATCTGTAAATGGTGAAAATTAGATTGTTATGCCATAAGATCATTATTTAAAAGCATAATTTTACAAACATCTGACACTGTACTTAATATAAAAAGCATCCTTACAGTTTTCTGCTACTAAAATACTGCACTTTATGCAGTGGAAAAAGTAGAATGTTAAAACGTAGCTGCACAGGGATAAGATACCGTTGTTCTCTGATTTAGATTTCTTTAGATTTAGAAAGGTCATAGAATGTGTGAACTTTGATCACCTTAATGCTTTTGATATTGTAATCTTTTACAGAACCCCAATATCTCTGTAAACCCTTTAAGCTCAGCAGGCACAAGTTTTTGTATGTTGTTATTATGTGTGGATCATAAAGTAATCACAGTGGACACTTTGTATTACACTCGTGATCAAGTTTACTTTATTGATATACTGTAAGTCATATCAGCTAATAGAGCAGTCATTTAAGTGAATTTCAAGTGGTCTTGTTTGCACACAGAGGCTAACAGAGTTCTACTTTCATTTTCAAAACCATTTCTTAAAAACTAATTACAGCGTATATCCAAAACAGTTGAATACACAGACATTTTTACTAGGGATTACAGACTCTTAATTAGTATAAAGTATTCTATGTTTCAATAAAGTTATTTTGACAATTAAGTTGGCATGTGTTCTATATTGTTTTATATACAAGACATTATAAATTACGTTTCTGCACTAAGATTCTCTCTCTTTCTTGCTGTATTGTGTATTTCAGTCTGGCCATCAGCAACGATCATGAAATTAAGCCCACAGGCGACCCATAGCATCACTGAAATTCTGACCTCCCTGAGCAGCTCTGAGGAGTCAGCCAGCCTGAATTACCCAACAGTGGATCCTCTGCTATCATTACTCCCTCAGCCTGTTAATCAACAAGATAAGTCTGTGTCAGAAAGGAAGGCGCAGGGTTTAGCCTACAGACCCATCAGGAGAGGATCACCTCGGCCAAGCATGCACAAGCACTTTGATATCAACGAGCATCTACCTTGGATGATTGTGCTGCTGCTTTTGCTCGTGCTTGTGGTGATCGTGGTGTGCAGTGTCAAGCGCAGCTCACGGGTTCTCAAAAAAGGGCCAAGGCAGGACCCCAGCAGCATCATAGAGAAAGCCATTCACAACAAGCCCAGCTCCCCTGTCAGGCATAACAAGGAGAAGTGGATCTACTACTCCAGTGGCCAGGGTGAGAGTGAGCCTATACCATATTACAAATACACACATAATAAGATACAATGTGTATATGATTTCCATATAAGTAGTATGCATGTGCCTCAGATGTTCACTGACAAGTACTGGGTTGGGGAACATTATCCACAAAGACCAGAATGTAATCTTTTTTTCCCTGCCTGGCTGGATTAAAAACCTGTGACCACTCTGACTGCCTGTAGTTTAGATTCCTCGCTCGTGCTCTACTACAACGGTTAACAATATAACAGAGACAGTCTGTGATTGAACTACAGTAATTTCCCAACTTGTTCGTGTATAAACATTTCAAAACAATTTACCATCATAAGCAGGTATCTGTCTTAAAAATTAGGCAAACTTGTCTGGTTTGTAGTTTTGTGTATAGAAGTATGGGCATTTTGGAATTTCTACTTAGTGATGGCGATGAACACATTTACAGCATTATCAGATACTTTTATCCAGAACACCATATAACTGTTACAATCTTATAATGTACAATTCAAGCAATTATAGTTTAATCACATCGCTCCAGGGCCTAACAGTAGCAGCTGGCCATTGATGGACTTGAATCATGACCTTCTGGCAGGTCCAGTACCTTATTTGCTGCACCGATACATTTTATTTAATTATTTAGCAGCTAGCAGTGTGATTTATCTAGGCTGCAGTTTATTTTAGTGTATGATATTTCATGTCTAAATTTGTATTTAGAAAGGGCAGGTATAATTTGATCACACCAGGTACCTTCACACCAAACAGCTCTAGGGACTAATTTAAGAGGAACTATTCCCACAGAGGTCCTTCGAACTACATTCGATCCAGGCTGGCTGGGGTTTATTTGTTTGAATTTGCACTCCTTAGTAGGAAAAAGTGATGTAGGGCACAAAAATTTGCTTACACAATCCAAAATCACACTGAACCTTTTTTCTAAGTGTGAATATCTGTTGCTTATATGGATCAGGATGTTATTGAAATAAATGGCACTTGAGCTCAACACAGGTGCTTACATCTGGACCAATCACCTAAGTTACTCAGGGTTCCTATGCTTAAAAAATACATGACATTGAAGTAGGAGCTAAAAAAGTCCCTATGCACAGTTTTCTAAGAACTGCAGTCATGCCCAGTTACTGCTGTGTGAATATGCGACAGATGCTGCTTTTGCACCAAAAAGTTGTAAGGACAAACACAAAATAATTGAGATTTTTAGCTAATAATGATTTGAAACTCTACTACTGTGTCTGCTAACATAGTACCAGCTCAACACTAACAAAGTATACATTGAAACAGATGGACTACAGTCTGTAATTGTGGAACAACAAAAACACAGTGACCACCAAACCCATAAAAGCTTAATAAAATATACCTGAAAATATTGAATGCCTACGAATTTTGCTACAGCACTATATGCAGAGCACTTAATCATACAGTAATTCAGTTCATGTTTCATGCATGTGTTACATTTATCTATACGTGCAACAGCTTCACAAACATGTACAGATTAGAATTTCTGCTGTTCTTCTTTCCATCCCCTATTTCCTCACAACAATGAACATGCAGTTTTCTTTCGCCTTTTTGGTGGTGTTTTACTGAGTCATCTCCTTTTATATTCACAGATCCCCTCTGTCTAGATCTCGCTTTCTGCATGCTGATTTAGCAGTACTTATTCATCCCATATAGGGCATCTAGTATATCTCCTGTTTCCTTACAAACATGAACATACAGTCCCTTTCACATCTTCTTTTTGGTGGTGTTTTACAGAGTCATGCAATTTATATTCACCCCTCTGTCTGATTCTCACTTTCCGCATACTGATTTTGCACTGCTTACCCATACCATTTATCACATCTAATATACCTCACATTTACTTAAAAACATGAACATATTTGATTAGTTTGGATAGTCCCCTGCTATTTCATTAAAATAATCCCTTTTTCAGTTGCTGATTCCTTGTCTCTTTCTTGATCTCTCTGAACAAAAATGAAATACTAAAGACTCTTAGACTTTTATTTATTCTTACTTTTATTTATTTTTTCTTACCTTTCCCCTTCCCAACCTTTTTGATAAATTTTTGACTGTAACCTGTGACAATATAGGAGCAGGAGCATGACTGCATCTAGGGCTGAGTGTGTGTCCCAGTTCCAACCAAGAGCAGTCTAAACCAGATTACTCCAGTTCCGTGTGGTTTTGTGCGTGGGTTTATCAGTGCACTTCTGAAAGCTGATGGGGTTGGACAGAGAGATTGTGTTACGGGAGTTGTTCGGGTCCAGGGTTTCCACCACATCCTTTGTTAATGGCCTATTTATGTGTTACACACACTGATGTGACTTTGTTAGACTACATGAGAAGTTAGTAGGTGAGGCTATCAACATGGATTTTCCAACAGTATATGTACAGGTGCAAATGCTTTTGAGAGCAAGAGGTTTATATGAATATGCTTCTTCTTTGTGATTTTGTTTTATACAGTGCCTGTGCTTAATGTGAGTTCTGTCAAATGTTTTATCTAAGAACATTCTTTTAAAAAGCAAACTATCTAGACAACGCTCAACAACAAATTCCTGAACCCCTTCATAAGCTGTAAAAAATGCTATGGCTGTTTTTACTGTGATGTTTTTCTCCAGTGAATGCTTAGTCTAGAATTTCATTGTCTCTAAACTTCAGAGAATTTATGGACAATTTATGGCCGTTACTTCCTAAAACAAGCTAACTCTTTAAGATGCACCCACACAGGATAATCTCCTCAAATCATGTTAGCATGTGGCTCAGAGGCCCGGCTTAACTTCACGCAAATGCTTGTTTCCCTGAACACAATCCAAGATGTTGACTTAATTCATTCAAGGTGTTTAATTGGATATCCTTGAGGTATTTGTGTCTATTTACTAGAGTAGTTAAATGTCAGCCATAAAGGGCTGCATGGGAAACATATATAAAGTTAAAGGAGTGATCGTAGAAATAATGAATACTTTCATTGGAGGCCAGACAATGCCTGAAACTGCATAGCATAGCCCACTTTGGTTCAGATCAAAGAGGAGTAAACCACCTGTGTGTGTGCCCCGTATTACAACCCCCTCAATAAGTGTTGTCTATAAAAGCCCACTGTGCAAAGGCATGGTGGGCTGGGGACGTTTTATACGAGGCGATCAGAAACTTAATGAGTGCGCTCGAGTCAAGCAGCATGTGTGGTATGTTTAGGGAAGCTCTGGAAGTAAATGGTGCATGGAAGTAAATTCCTGCCTTAGAGTTCACCTGCTGTGTGTGAGGTATTGCATTTGTCTGCTTTGATGGTTTCATAACTGCTGTTGCTTGATCTTTTGTCTAAAAAGCGTATTTCTTGATCATTTTGATCTTGAAATTAAGAATAGCTTAAATAAAAATAAAAAATCTAGTCCATGTTTTCAAAGTCTACCACAACTACAATGCTCAAAAAAAAAATGAGGGGATATTTAATTATGAGATATTTTATTTTGGAAAATCCCCTAATTTGTGTAAGCAGTAAAATAAGAGTGGTTATTATATGAAGGTGACAACAAGTCTCGTTACTAGGGTTGTGCATTAAAAAGTATACTCGCTGACAAAAAAAACCTCATTAAGAAGGAATTGCTGGTATTGAATGAAAATTTATATTTGTGACTGTAATGATGATATGCTGTATGTAAGTGATTATAATATTAGAGTAAAAGTATATGTTTATTATTAGGGAAAACTGTACATTTAAAAGGAAGCTATAATACCCTGTTCTGCCACCTCTAGCCTGGATACAAGATCACATGCAGTTGGGCATGAAGGCAAACCGGTTCCATATTGTATCCTGTGGCACATTTGGTGGTGGTGGTGTGTGTGTGTGTGTGTGTGTGCGCGCGCGTGTGCGTGTGTGTGTGCGCCTAGCAGGTCTCTCACCAAGACCTCTGAGAGTCTTTTTATAAGGCAGTGAGGGAAACACTTTTACACCTTGTGGTAAGACCCAGTGTCTAATCAGACCGCACCTGTAATTGTTCACATATCTGCTTGAGACATAACTACATGCCGAGTGTTGCAGCAATATGACATTTATTATTATTATGTCGTAATTCTTAATTCATTCATTTTCTTACATATTTATTTTTGAAGAACATCCCTAGATAGGGATCCAATCAATCACAGGGCACGTGGAGTTTCTAAACAAATAATCTCCTATTACAGGATAGGGCTGCAACAAACTATTTTGTTAGTCGAATAATTTAATTGTTGGAAGAAATTCTGATTATACAGTGCTTAATTACAAAATGACCATTGTGTAGGTTCTGGTCAAGTGTGTTCAAATTTGGCAAACATATGGGGGTGTGGAATGTATACTGAACAAAAATATAAATGTAACACTTTTGTTTTTGCTCCCATTTTTCATGAGCTGAACTCAAAGATCTTCGACCTTTTCTATGTACACAAAAGACCTTTTTTCTTTCAAATGTAGTTTCTTTCAAATTTGTATTAGTGAGCACTGGCCGAGATAATCCATCCACTTAACAGAATACCAGTCAGTATTTGGTGTAACCTCCATTTGACTTACACAGTGCAACACATAAGAGTGCATAGACTTGATCAGGTTGTTAATTGTGGCCTGTGGAATGTTGGTCACTCCTCTTCACTGGCTGTGCGAAGTTGGATACAGTTGGAAGCTGGATAATGTCAGAAACTGTAAACTGAAACACGATATTGTATACGCCAATCCAGAGTATCTCAAACATGCTCACCTATTGAATGAGTGAGTATGCTGGAAACGCAAAAACTGGGATGTCTTCATCTTCCAGGAAAACAGGCCTCAGGATATCATCACGGTATCTCTGTGCATTCAAAACGCCATTGATAAAATGCACCTGTATTTGTTGTCCATAACAGATGCCTGTCCATTAGGGTTGCATCGGTATTTCATGTTATGCCACGGTATTAGAATGCATGGTTATCAAGACTGTGGAGGTTTGCTTATTGCCAGTACTAAAGGAAAAAGGCAAGCCAGCTGAGAATCTTACCCTCGCTTGCACAGCTCCGCCCCGCCTTGGCCACTGGCGCCACGCTTAAGCACAAAGCGATGAAATTGGCAGAAAGAAGTGCGACAAGTTTAACCCGTCTCCATCCCCCTAAAAAATCTAAACTAAAATTAGCAGTCTGGGACTACTTTTGATACCCACAAAATGGACGTGAAAATAGGTATCCAATTTGCAAACAATGTGGACATAAAGCTAAAGAATTGAATATGTTAAACTTGTTGTCCCATGTACAAGAGCACCATCCCTTTGTGCAGACCAAATTAGGTGTCTCGTTAATAACCATCTCCCTAGCAAAAATGTGTAAACTTCAACTATAAAACTTATCTGTTTCCTCATGCTCAATTCACACGGTAAGCACCGGTAAAAGTGCAGAGTCATCTGAACGTATAGGCATACCGCGTGGCCATAAAGCGTGTGTCGTGCTGGATGCACATGTCTGTGTTAAAATCCTTTATTTTATTTTAAAAGCAGGATCTATATGTACTGCTCACAAAATTTGGGGATTTTTAATTATGGGAGATTACATATGGAAGTATCCAATTATTTTTGTGAGCAGCACTGTCCCTTGAAGAAATAACAACAAAAGGTTTTTTGTTTAACAAGCTACACTGCTCACAAAAATTAGGGAATATTTTTAAATGAATATGAACCCATTAAACATTATTTCATTAAACAAGATAATTAGAAAAGCAAATGAAAAGTCAAAGAAAGTTGCCTACCCAAATGAGATGCAAACTCCATTTTCATGTGATATATTCATGAGGTGAACAGAAACATGTCAAACTGGATTAAAGTGCCACACATTGACAGTTCAGTAGGGTGTATGGTCACCCAAGACTGCCAAAACACACTAACAGTGATGGGGCATGAACAGCATCAGATTATCCAGCAGTTCTTGTGGGATCCACTTCGTATTCATTTTGAAATATCCGCTAATTTTTGTGAGCAGTATGAGTAGTGCAACTATCTTACTGAGTGAGTGAGCTGACACGTTTGCACTTTAGATGCTTAGGCTCCAACATGGAGGACTTGCTTCCTTGCCAAATCAAGTTTGGATTTGGATTTTTATAACTTATTTTTTACTTAAGTGTGAAGTGCTCCCACAATGTTGAGGATGTTCTTTATGAGGGTGTCATCATGCTTTTGTTAACTCCAGTAAGTCCAGTAAGTGGTAATGTCAAGACATTCCTAGTTAGAGCAAGAAATGTGTGATGACGTCATCGACTATTAAACTCTTACATTTTTTGCCATTGAATTTGGTTGCTTATTCATTGCACCCCGATTACAGTGTGTCTATAAAGTAAATCCCACTTTAATACATTTTTTATTCACCAATTAAGGGTAATGGAGTACAAAGTCAGTTATCTTAATATACCATATGTGCCATGTTCTGGAAATATTTGTATTTAAATATTTAAGTTAATTTTCATAAATATTACCTGATTCAAACATCTTCAAAACCTTATTAAATATGTCAGCATAATACTGGACTTCATGATTATCTCGTCCAATGATTATCTTTGTATTGGGTGGGGCTTTTCACCTCTACTCAGCATTGCTTGTTTTACTGCCTTGTATTTGAGTACAGGAGAACTGTGTTATAAGAAATCCATACTTTGTACTGACGTATTTAAAACCCAACTTAATGTTTCATGATGTCAGAATCAGTGTCTCATTGATTGGCCCTCCTAGCCTGTTATATGTGTATTGTATTGGGTTTTGTCCATCTATGTACACCCATCATGTTTTAATTCATTGTGCCATTGTGTGTCTATACTCCCCAACCAGGTAACAGACTAGCAAATGTATTTTTAATAGCAAAGATTCACCATATAATATAAACCATTATCACATCATAATTAACCATTAAATAAATTAATAGATTATGTTACTCAGTAAAATGAGAGTTGTATAGGAAGCAAAATTCTATTAAGATAGTTGTAACACTAAGCCACTCTTTGTATTCCACTTTTGGTGAGGTAGGTTTTCAGTTGTGTTTCGGGGTTTTGTTTGGTTTCTTGGCACTGTTAAATCCAACATGGTTCCATGGCAGTGAGTATCCAAATATATGGCCTCCTGACACCCACAAATTAAGTTTAATGCTTTCTTGGCACGAAAAGGTTTGGATTGTGCTTTATGTTTGTTCCAAAAATATGTCCTGAGCCTATGAAATGTATGACACAGACATGTGGGGTGCCCCCACATTGCTATTGCAATCTACTGCAAATTCAATATTGTGTGGTAAATGTTAACAATGCTGCATTGGCATTGTTTGTTTTTGAAATATCAAAATGTTACCATGTAGTAACATATTTACCTTGTAAAAAAACGTAATATATATATTATATATTATAATATTTATTTAATATATATTGATTATTGATTTATATTTATATATATGTATATATTATTTATATTTATAGTTATTGCAACTTGAATACTATTTTGTTTGAATTGCCAAATTAAAATATTATTGTCTAATTTTAACTACATAGTTGTGCATTGTAAAACACGCCTTTCTATTTTTATCTGTTATACATGGTGTTGGCCAGCAGTAAACTACTTAGTAATCATTCAATCAAAAAATTGTAATTATTTTACATAATACTATTCAATCTGCATGTAAATTGCACATGATACCTTTTTCAAACTCAAGCAATGGCTAAAATAATATAAAAACAACCTCTAATGGAACTACAGTAGCCAAGTATGTAAACAGCCTCTGACCCATGTCCTATATTACATGCCGTCAGAAGTAAATTTGCTGATATGAGCACTACACCGGGGTGAGCGTGGGCAGGCTGTACAGTGTGCATTTCACAAAACAATGTATTGAGCACCATTACGGTCTCGAGTGGTGACACTGAGAGGTGTCTTTTGTTCACTGGCTTCTCTTTCATTATATTTATGTTTTTACTCCACCCTTGGTTCTGTAATTTTCTTTATATGGCCTTTGTGTTCCTCAGTGTATTTACCACTGCAATGCGTTAACTAACCTTGTTCTTAATCCGAGTTTTAGTTCTTGTTTTCTTTCTTGTTATTTAACATTGATTATTAGTATTGATTGCTTTATGTATGTACTTTTTGTATTTCTGCATATGTATTTGCATATGCTGTATTTTTGCTTATAACTGGTTTCTTTTTGATTACCTACCTAAAACTGGTTATATGTGAACTAGCCTGAATACTGTATGTACCTTTGCAAGTTTTGGGTATTTAACTATATGCTATTTAAAAATAAAGGCATGACGTTTATATGGCTAATGATGCTTAAAATATGTGTGTCATTACAATTTTTCTCTGTGCACTCTGGTTTCACAGCATCCCTATATGTCAATAGATTGTTTAGGTCTTTGCACTTTTTAAACATTTTTAAACTCTGAAAACCTGAATGCAACAATGTTGTGTTGACTACTATTTAAAGTACAAAAAAAAATATTAGGATGATGGTTCATGTTTTCCCAAGCTTCTCCTGTGTTCACGGAATATATACTAGACAAAAAATGAATGTTTAAGGTAACTTCAGTTACAGTGCAATGGATTGTCAAAAAGAAGTGCTTGCATTTGGGCTTGCCAAAGGCCATAGTGTGAAGGAAATATATATTTTGAATTTCCAGGTTTATCGAATGGGTCTACTAACAGTGGCAAAAATCCCAGCCTACAAAAAAATACCTTTATTTAAATATTTATATTATATATTTATTTCTATTTTAACAAAACTAAATGTAGCCTTTGCTGTTGTTGGTAACAATTATTTATGTGAGACATATAACTAAACATATGCATTTTCATCACAGGTGTTGATATCCTAAAGCTTGTGGCAGCTCAGATTGGCAACCAGTGGATTGACATGTACCAATCTCTGGCTAATGCTAATGAAAGAGAAGTGTCTGCATTCTCCAAAGGTTACTCAGCTGACCATGAGCGTGCATATGCTGCCTTACAGCACTGGACCATCTGTGACGGAGATGCCAACCTAGCTAAGCTTATCAACGCCCTCCACCATCACAGACGCATTGATGTGGTTGAGAAGATTCGGAGTATAATGGAAGACAGTCCTCAGGTGGGCAATAAAAATGAATAATAGACATTGGTGTTTGCAGTGGTACAGTTGACAGTAGAACGGCATTCTCTGCTTATTGTGACAGTTTTATTACTTTTTAAAGTCAAGTCAAGTTCTATTTATGTATATAGCATTTTTACAATTGAGCATTGTCTCAAAGCTTTACAACATTATGTTTTCTTAAAAGGGCAATCCCAAACTGAGCAAACCAAGGGAAAGGTAAAACTCCCTAAAAGTTGTAAGGAAGTAACCTTTGGAGGACCCATCCTTCTTGGGTGGCCTAAATGTTAACTGAAATAGTTAAGTTTGCATTAATAGTAGAATAAAGTAAGTAATAACAGTTAAATAAAATAATGTAAAAGATATGCGTATCGGCAAATATTTTGTCTGATACACAGAGCCACTCCGGAATATTGAGTAGTCAGTGTGAAATCCTTTACAAGGCTAGAACAGGTACCGAAACATCAGCTCAGAGAGAAAAGAGAAAATGTAGTTACTTATTGATTATAATCACATAGTCTATTAACAATCACTAATACTTGTTTGTGATTTTAACTGTTGTCTCCAAGATGAAGCACAGCCAGTTTTCTACAGCTTACAACAATACCATGCTCAGTGATGTAGTAAATAAGCATGACTAAAAGTGAAAGTCTATGCCAATGCCAGTGCCATATCTATCATATCTATTGTGTACACTGTGGTAGGGTCGAAGAACCTGTTGTTTTGGCTTAACATTGTGATTGTCTCCCCTTCACAACGTTGTGGCAATCACATCCTGTTTTCAAATGATCAGAGGCTGATGTGCAGTTATTATGGTAAACAGGTGCTACCCGATTTACGATGGGGATACATTCTGACTAAGCTGTTGAATATTTTGTTGTATATTTTATTGTTTTTTATTTTACATTGCAATTAGCAACTATGGCCATTGTAGTGACACAGACAAGGTTAAGATAAGATAAACCTTATTAGTCCCACAGTGGGGAAACTCAATTTAATTCAATTTTATTTGTATAGCGGTTTTTACAATAGACATTGTCACAAAGCAGCTTTACATTGATATATAAACAAGTGTAAGAATTTTATTATATTTGTCCCTATTTGTCCCTAATGAGCAAGCCAATTGTGACAGTGGCAAGGAAAAACTCCCTGAGATTAAGGAAGAAACCTTGAGAGGAACCGGACTCAGAAGGGAAACCCATCCTCTTATGGGCAATAATCATAATTAACATAATATAATAAGCATTTGAATGTATTAAGTGAATGTATTAAATGTATTATTCGTTTCTTTTAAAGACATCTTTTTTTATTTTATTTTATTTTTTAATAACGGTGGCGCGTGCACCAGGTCCAGGTCCAGCTCCAGGGCGCACTAGATTCCGGGCCGCGTTTTGCGCGGAGCCGTCGGGGGTTGCTCTCTGTCCGCCGTGTGCCCGCTTGGCTCTTGTCCTGATATTACTCCGCTGGCATGGAGGAGGAGGAGGGAGTGGAGAGCGCGAGTATTGTGATGGTGGCTGCAGCCGCCGCGCCGCCGAGAGCCGCCGAGCGACCGAGCCTTTTAACGCGCATTATCGCCTGTCTGTGTACGCACGCGCGCGCCTTTCTGTAGGATTTCCCTTTAAGCAGTGCGAGAGAAACGGGACTTTGTGAAAGTGCACACCTTTTCTTTGTTCACGCTCTACGAGGAAGGAATTTTCTCTCTCTCTCTCTCTCTCTCTCACTCTCTCGCTCTCTTTTTCTCTTTTTGTCTTCTTTACAATTGAGACAAAAAGCAGCGAATGAAATGACACGCAAAGTTCACCAAAGTACCATGGAGCGCGCTGAGGAAACTTTTGGCTTTCGCGATAAATCACCGGAGCGTTGGATGGAGCGCTAGCGGCGAGAGCGCAGCCCAACGGCGGCTTGATCCGCTCGCGTCTCCGGGTGCGCGGCGCGCGTTCCCCGGCGTGGTTGTGCAGACTGTACATGGTTGACACGGCAATATTCCCGGTGGAGGAGGGACGGGAAGCCGGTCGGAGCGCTGCGTAACTTGAGATTCTTCCTCCCCGCTCTGCCCGTCCTCCCCAGACCCGATTGTGGAAG
>JAUZSU010162337.1:0-11774 GCA_034780255.1 Parotocinclus maculicauda | reverse complement strand
TCATTACTGCACACAAGAAATAAATGCTTTTTAGAAAGATGATTTAAAGTTTTATAATCATACTTAGGTTTCATTTCACCTTGCAATGATAAACCTGGAAATTCTGAGTTACAAAAATGAAGATAAATGCACAATTTTAAACTGCAAACTGCTGAACAGGCTGGCAAACAAAATGATCAATCAATTTTCATGAACAAATGACAGTGGTGTGAAAAAACTGGTTTACAGTTAAACACGTATGCAAATGTAAACAATTCCAGAAAATGCTTTGGATAACAAAAAGAAAAACTGGACCAAAGGAGCCTATTTTAAATTTTCCTTTTTCCTTGTCTGTACTGGAAAAGGATTTGCCTGTCTACTATGTTCCCTATGAGTATGTGGTCTCTGTTTATGAAATGTTTCTTGCTGTATGGACAAAATCCTCTGCTGCAGAGTTTTATCTAGAGATTCAATTCAAAGTTTTTCACCAGCATTTGGAAACTCTGGTTGTACAGAGAGGCTAAAAGCAGTTTGGAATGGCATATAGGACAGTACATCAAAGTGAAATTAGATTTTTTTCTTACGGTTTTTAGAGGGTTAGTGGATTTAAATACCTGGAAAAAACACTACTAACAAGTGCATCTTTACAGAACCGATTTTGAGCTTTTTGCTTAGATATCTAAGCATCTGCTTAGATAGCAGAATTAAGTTACAGATTCAATGTATTTTGACACACAGTGGGGTGTCAGTGCACCACCTGTTTGTAACTGCGATTGATCAGCTGGAAGAGCTAACTGAAAATAAAAATGTGTCAGGAGGGCCAGGGTACAATTCCAGGGCTTGCAAAGTTAAGGTTGAGTGTCATGTTTACGGAAAATAACCAGCCGCTGGATGTGCACTCCCAGTGCCGAGGATAAGGTCAGATAAACGGGAAAGTTGGGTCAGGGTGGGTATATAGCACCGTAATAAAATGAAAACAAAACCAAACACGTGTGTCAAATATAATACGCAAATAGTCTGCAGTTGTGACGCCTATCAGAAACAGCACACTGCATACGTTATTGTTTAATTCATTTCATCATAATTTCAATGGCGAGTGTGCATTACTGAATACTAGGTATAAACTTTCGTTAGAGCCGTTCTCACCTGTGAACCAGTAGGATCTCCTCATCAGTTGCTTCTCGTGTTGAAACTTGAACACATCTCCGGTCCAAACTTCTGCTCTTTAGCGCCTCATAACTCACTGTTAAACGCTCAGGAACCTCGATCTCACACGTTGGACTACACAGACAAACACTAGATGGGTTCCTTAACTTTCAAAGGGTCAGTTGTAAATTGTTCTTAGATGCTGCACTTACTCAGTCCAGAGGAGTTTGTAGCGAGTCATTTCCTCATCGTAGATTAAAGCGGTGCCTGACATGATAACAAATACTGTTAGTTTTATAAGATTGCACAAAACAAATATTATTCCTATATATATATATCAATATCAGTTTTTGCAACTGTGAATTCGCCGAGTATTCAGTAGATGAGACTTTTATCTCGGTCCGACCGTTCTTCTTCTTCCGTAAAATCTGTCTGGCTAGTCTAGAGCTGAATCCCAAAATCCTTCAAATCCGAGTCTCGAGTACACTATACAGGGTACTACATGAAGCCTTCTAAAACATCTGTAGTGCACTAGAAGTGAGTGTGGAGCGCGTTATAAATTTGAGAGCGTGCAGAATACTGACGGGTAAATACCGACGTGATTAACTAGAAAATCAAAGTAACAGACAAACTAAACTAACTTAACGGGTACTGCTATTTGAGGTTCTCATCCTACAGTCCACAGCTTATGAAGTCAATCTACTGGATGGATCCGCAATATCTACAAACCATTTAGCAATTCATTATTAGTTTTGTGTAAACTTCAGTTCTGTACATTTCAGTTTATTGCTGCTGCAATTGACAAAACGGTCGGGGTGGGCATGGCTCTGTGACGTCTTCTCACGGTTTGAATCATAGAAATAGGTCAATTTAAATGCACAAATATATATATATATATATTTGTATGTATGTGTGTGTGTGACATGAGAAAAGTAAACTATGTGCAATCTGTTAGGGGGAATGTGTTTAAATTTTCATATATATATATATATACATACCTAACTAACTATGATTTGAAATAAGTCTGTGACTTAGAACTGGTCTTTAGATGTGAGAGGGTGCCAGATTTGGGTCAATTAAAAGTACTTTTTGAGTCTTTTAAAAAAAATTCTGATGTATGGTAAGCATAAAATGTAAAGAAAATCTAATACATAAATATCTAGTAAAATAAACAGCAGAACAGTACAAGCAATATTATTTTATTAAAAAGAAAAATTAAACATATTTTTTAAAAAACAGGATAGCAGGTTCACAGCATGAATATGCAGTGACCTGATCATCAAAAACAAATTTTAACATATGTAGGTAGTGCCTTTCACAGAACCCAAGGATACTTCACAATAGAAAAAAATACATCAAATACAATCAACACTCGAAGTAAAAGAGGAGGAAAATAGGGAGGTTTTAGGAGTGATTTTAATTCCAGGAGAGTAGAAGCAGACCAAACTGACGAAGGAAGAGAGTTCCATATAGAACATACAGAAATGCCAAAATTAAAATCAGCACAAAAATCTAGATAGTAGAAAACATTGAACAAGCCTAGACGATTATATAATTATATTCCAGCAAATATATAAAATATAATAACCACTGTATTTAGCAATTTCAGAAATAAACTTAACACACTGAAATGGAATGCAATAAAATGATCTGTCACTCAAAGACCTTAACATCTCCACATGTCCAAAATCAAAGCAAAATATTATTAGATTAAGTCCACTCTTTTTATTGAATTATATTTAGGTACCAGAAAAACAGGTGAGTATATAAGGTTTTATCACTTTGGGTAAGTTTTATGCTGTAAGATGTTTAATTACACTAATGTTACCCTCGATAAATTGCTGATTAAAGAACTACAGAAACCTTAGAACGCATAAATTGCCCATGTCTTCAGACAACTCTTCAGAGCCCAAGTGCATCTTTCTTAACCTTACAACCGAGCAGAGAATTGCCTGCCTGTATATACTCTTCCAGACCGTCCACTGAAACAAACACACATAAATGCACATACCATTATCATTCTGATAGAAAAATAATCATATTGTAATGAAAAGTGTATCATTCTGATCAAAGTGATCAGGTAAGCACTGATGTTTATTAAAAAGATAATAAAATGAGAAGAGTAATATAAAAAAAAGCTTTTGCTATGTTTGTGTATTGTAGCTTGAGCAGTGAGTGATAATGAAAATGTAGTGTTCACCTTTCTGAGTGCGGATCCATTTCACTGCTTTCATAGCCACAAACTGCCACTCAATTTGAGCATCCATTTTAAAGCCATGTAACCAGAGCAGAGCCAGCAGTGTAGCCCAGACCCCTGGTTCTACCTGCACACAAATTCAGATTAAAACAAAAACGTTATACACATATACACACTGATCATCCGAATCACCACAACCACTTACGGACTGAATAATAAATGACATTGATTATCATGTTAACAGCATATGTTCAACAGCATGTTAAGCTTGAAGATACTGTACAAAAAATAAGCAACTGAAAATGAAGCTATTCAGCTAATATCTGGGCATGTATAGTCCTGTATATCTATACTGCACGTATTTCAAAATCAAAGATCCCTAATGAAATATCCCCTTATTTTTGTGAGCATTGTACCAACCCGATTTCTAAAAGTTGGGACAAAGTACAAACTGTAAATAATCACAGAATGCAATAATTTACAAATGTCAAAAACTGATATTGTATTCACAATAGAACATAGACAACATAAATGTCGAAAGTGAGACATTTTGAAATTTTATGCTAAAAATTGGCTAATTTGAAATTTTGTGACAGCAACACAACTCAAAATGGTTAGGACGAGGCAATAAGAGGCTGGAAAAGTTAGAGGTACAAAAAAGAAACAGCTGGAGGACCAGATTGCAACTCATTAGGTCAATTGGCAATTAGGTCATTAACATGACTAGGGTATGAAAAGAGCATCTTGCAGTGGCAGCGGCTCTTAGAAGTAAAGATGGGAAGAGGATCATAATCCTCCTTATTCTGGGCTGACAAATAGTGGAGTGATATCAGAAACCAAGATCCAGAAGCGCAGACGTCTTCTATGGGCCAAGGCTCATTTAAAATGGACTGTGGCAAAGTGAAAAACTTTTCTGTGGTCCGACGAATTTGAAGTTCTTTATGGAAATCAGGGACGCCATGTCATTCAGACTTAAGAGGAGAAGGACCCAAGTTGTTATCGACCCAAGTTGTTATCAGTGCTCAGTTCAGAAGCCTTCATCTCTGATGGTATGGGGTTGCGTTAGTGCCGTGGCATGGGCAGCTTACACATCTGGAAGTACACCATCAATGCTGAAAGGTATATCCAGGTTCTAGAGCAACAGATGCTTCCATCCAGACAACGTCTCTTTCAAGGAACACTGTACATTTTCTAACATGACAATGTCAAACCACATACTGCATCAATTACAGCATTATGGCTGCGTAGCAGAAGGGTCCGGGTACTGAACTGGCCAGCCTGCAGTCCAGATCTTTCACCCATAGAAAACATTTGGCGCATCATTAAACGGAAAATACAACAAAAAAGACCTAAGGCAGTTGAGCAAGTAGACTCCTACAATGGACAAGAATGGGTTAGCATTCCTATCTTTCAGCTTGAGCAACTTGTCTGTTTACAGACTGTTATAAAGAGAAAAGGGGATGTTTCACAGTGGTAAATACTTTTGTTGTTGTCACAAAATTTAAATTCACCTAATTTTTCTCTTTAAATGATACACCTTCTCAGTTTAAACATTTGATATGTCATCTATGTTCTATTCTGAATAAAATATGAAATTTTGAAACTTCCACATCATTGCATTCCGTTTTTATTTGTACTTTGTCCCAACTTTTTTAAAATCGGGTTTGTATATGGATAATATGGATAAAAGTTTGGGAACAATTCAAAAATTATCTGATTAAGATCAGGTTTATGTTCAAGGCTATTAAGTTGCTCATCAAAGTTAACAACCTTTTCTTTATGGACTTTAAGAGCAAAGTGCATAAATGATGATCCGATTTGTTGGCGAGGTGAGCTCTATGTACATGTCCATGATAGACAGGAGCTCAACTCGTTCTACTGCCACTGTCAGATTCCATGCCTGTATGCTTAAAATTTATAAAAAGTGAATGCTTCTAAATAATATGAATAAATATTTGTATTTTAAAGAGGTGCATACACATACATATACAATTGGTCAAATAGTGTACCTCATGTTTGTAAAATAGTCTAAAGTAGACCTTTCACTTTTTTCGCATAAAATGTTGCACAATGTTGTACAATCTGTACTCAATACCCCATAATGAAAACGTGAAAACAGAATTTTAGTATTTATTTGCAAATTTATTCAAAAGTAAAAACTTTGGAAGGAAAAAAAATGTACATAGGGCTTCTCATTTCTCTTGATCATCTTTGAAATGTAGCCTTCTCCGGATCTGTGCCTGAGACTTAATTTAGCACAAGGCCTCAAGAAAATGTGAAAGAGTCTGATGAGTTTCCCAATGTACTGTATGCTGAACACAGATCTGCACTTAATGATAATCATATTAAATAAACAATTAACCTGTGCAGGTGTCTGCTTCTTTAGCTCTTCTTCTGACTTTCCAAACACCTGTGCTAGTGTGGACCCCACTTCCCAGTATCCTGAAGCCTTCTGGAGGGAGACCAACTGGAGCAATGGGTCTTTCAGAGACTCAGAAGTTTCTACAGGGATGTACAAATACATATAAAACTCTCCACACCCCTGTTAAATGGCAGGTTTTTGTGATGATAAATTAATAAAACTAACACTACCTGAAACGCCATCAGTCTCTAAGGTAAAGTCGTCAGCAAAACCTAAATCATGCAAAGCATAACTGAGTTAAACAGTTTTGCTATTAAAAAAATCATTTTACAAAAAGAAAGTAGAAAGTGATTAGATACAAAAATGTATTAGTGTCCAGTGTTCCATGTGTTCAAGCTTGATGTGCTTTTCAGTCACTGGGACTAAAAATTTTGTAATACACAATACCAGTTAAAAGATTAGACACAAAAATAATTAAATCTTTGTTTGATATTTACTTTTACTAAAATGACACAACTTTTAAAGACCAACTCTTACCTACATGGAGAAACTGGCGGTATAAAGGTAAAGCTTGTATAGGAACTGTACAATGTAAATATTTATAGTAGTAGGTGTGGTAGCGGTTCTAACTTATGTTATAAAAGTGTCTCAAACTCCCAATTAATAAATGTGAACTGTTGTGCCATACCTAATTAATTTATTAAACACAAATATTAGTTTCATTATGCTATATACTTTCACTTAAATAAAGTATTGGATAAAATAAAATAAAGGATTAAACAGAATTACAAAAAAATCAGTCTGTTTTTTAATATGATATTTACTTCCACTTAAAGAACAAAACTTCTGCAGACTTAATATTTACTACATGAGTAAAATGTATTGTACAGAATGAAGGTAAGGATTGCATAAGAACTGTACAATGTATATGTTTATGGTAGTAGGCATGGTGGCATGTGTGTAATAAAAGTGTCTTTAAGTCCCAAGTAAATTACTTACATAACATCTGTGGAACTGCACCTAAAGAAAGGTCTAAACAGAAATACAAAAATAAAAGTATGCATTGTGGCAGTTGTAATTTCTGTTGTAATAAAAATCAAATTCAAAAATGAAAACATGCCATCTGTTTTGTTATGCTATTTACAACCATTTAATTAAAAAAAAATTCTGCATACTAATTCTCTGCTGGCGGTATAAAGGTAAAGCTTGTATAGGAACTGTACAATGTAAATATTTATAGTAGTAGGTGTGGTAGCTGTTTTAATTTATGCTATAAAAGTGTCTCAAACTACCAATTAATAAATGTGAACTGTTGTGCCATACCTAATTAAATGATTCAACAGAATTGCAAAAAATCTATGTTTTTTTAAATATGCTATTTACTTCCTCAAAAAAACTTCTGCAGACCTAATATTTACTACATGAGTAAAATGTATTGTACAGTATAAAGGTAAGGATTGCATAAGAACCGTATAATGTAAATGTTTATAGTACTAGGCATGGTGGCATGTGTGTTATAAAAGTGTCTCAATGTACCAAGTAAATGACTTACATAACATCCTTGGAACTTTACCTTAATAAAGGATTAAACAGAAATACAAAAATAGAAGTAGGCATTGTGGCAGTTGTAATTTCTATTATAATGAAACACAAATTGAATTAAATTAAATTAAAACTTACGTGACTTCTGTTGGTTCTTAGCTAAATAAAGGAATAGACGCAAATATTATTAAAACTTAAATCTGCGTTTTATTATGCTTTTTACTTCCACTTAAAGAACAAAACACGAATGTTTTATTATCCTATTTACTACAGTTTAATTAAAAAATACTTTTGCATACTAATTCTCTGCTACAGGAGGAAATAAGATTGTATATAAAGTTAAGGACTGTAGAGAAACTAAACAATGTAAAGGTATATAGTAGAAGGCAGTTGCAATTTCTGTTATGAAAGTGTCTCAAAATCCCATATTTGGTAACATACCTTGCGGCATTGGAACCATATCTATATCAAAGAATAAACACAAATATGAAAATACAAAAACCTGTTTCATTATGCTATTTTATTATGCTTCCACTTAAAGAAACTTCTGCAGACTTACTTTTTCCTACAGGATGAAATCCACCTTGTTGAGCAAAACAATGTAAAATGAAAATAGGTAAATTAGTATTTTGAATTGAACATTTCCTTTTATGTTAAATGCACAATGTTGCCAATTGTCCTGTACCATAATTACATTAGATAGAATAGTGTGGAAAAAAAACTTGGTCATGTTCTGTCCAGTAATCTCAGTGCAATATGATGTGTACACAAACATTTGCAGACACATAGTAGTATGAACAACAGTGGTTCAGTCCCTAAATATTTGGCAACACACACAATAGTGACACAGTCGCTTTTTGTCTTATAGTCTGAAATAACATTTATATATATTTTATCAGCTTCGTTAACACATTTTGAATATCAGTATTCAAGTAATAAAGGCAACACTTCTTTTGTTTCCTTTTTACCGTTTAACTATTTGGATATGTCTATACCAGTATTCTATACCTAAATTGAGAAATATCTGCCCAACCTTCACTGCAGAATAGTTCATTTTCAGTCACATTTACCCGTTATCAATAATGCATTGTTTTTTATGTTCATCAACAGTTTACCACCGGCCGATCCTCAGCACTCTAACAGATTACAACAGATTTTCCTCAAGAATTTGTGTATATTTGGCAGCAACCATTTTCCCTCCTGACCAATTGCAAATTCCAAACATAATTCTGCCACCACCAATGCTTCAGAGTGGGTATAGTGTATTTTGGATATTTGGCAGCATCTGAACAAGTTCATAAAAAGTTTATATAAAGCATAGTTTTATATATAAATATAAATTACTATAGTGTAAATGGATATAGTAGCAGGTATTATAAAAGTCTCTAAAATTCCCATGTCTCCTTACTTACCTCCCTGAAATGAAGGTGCACTAGCTAAAAAAAACACAAATAAATAACATTAAACTGGATTTTAGTGTGATATCATTCAACATACTAGCACAGTTTCCTATAAGTGGCATAGCTTTGAGTGGTTAGCACATAGCTTAAAGTGGTTCATTAAATACATGTTTGTTTGGTGTTTTTTATATTAAAACAAATGTTGTAATATCTTGCGTCCAGCAGATGGCCACTTAAAGAGACTTTAAAATTACAAAAACCCATATTTAGACATTCCTAACCTGCCATAAAGGGATCATCTTTACCCAATATGAAAATGTATTAAAACACTGGGACAAAATCTGTGAGATCAGTTTGACCCAGGATAGAAAATCTGAGATTTAATTATCCCAACACTCTGAACCAGGATAAAAAGCTTTGAAAAACCAGCCACGGCATTAAAGCAAGTGAATAGCACTAAATTTGAAAATAGGGGGTTTCAAAACAGACAACAAGTCTTTGAAACCTGAAGATCTGGATCTGGATTTCGTAATCCAATCGACCCATTACATGTTCCAGATGAGGTTTTCAAAGCTTGGAGCAGAAATCTACGATCTCATATCATATATGGTTTTATTGCACCTTGAAATGTGGATTGAGCTGGACTTTTGTATAAAAATGACTTAATAACAATATGTTTAAGCAAAAATATGTAAATGGGGAAAAACCTAGAGGAGTATTACAAGCACTAAAATCCCTATTTATAAATGCAACCGCTACAACATCTGTTATATCAATTTAATGCTATGGTGGATAGGTAATCAGGGGATTTAATTATCTGGAACCTAAATAAGGCTTAAAAGTTGAAAAAACATCCCCTAGGGACTCCCAGCTTCAGTGTCAGGCTCTCCTGTCAGCAAATATGTGTTTTTTATTGCTGGACCACACCATTTAGGAAAGCAATCCTCTGCTGAGTTTTCCGTGCTTTTCCACAGCATTCCCAGTTCAGTTCACCTTGGACTCTGTCTGTGTGGAGTTTGCATGTCCTCCCCCTGTGGGGTCCATATGGGTTTACTCCACTTGATTTCCTTACACATTCCAAAGACACCTGTTAGGTTAGTTGGTTACTCTAAATTGGCCCAGTGTGTCTGACTGGTATGGATGTAATCTTGTTCATGGCATGGATAGCCATCAATGCCAAATGCAATGGTAAATAAAATGAACAAGCAAATTAACATGTTCATGATTTTCGTAACCCAGCATAGGCATATTTCTGGAGATAATCTAAACCCCTCTAGTGGCACAGTGGTGGACTGCATGCCCTGTGTGCATAAGATAATAATCTGGGGTTCTGTAAAGTCATACAGTAAGTTTCTTGTAACGTTTATGACATAAACCACCATACCCACATTAACCACTGAATAACTTAACCTATGGGTTTATGTAGATGTTAGAAGCCTTTCAGATTAGCAGTTATTACTGTTTACCAAATACTTTCATTAAAGCAGAATATTGGAATAAAATGCCGCATTTTGTAAAGTTTGTAAAGTAGAGATATAATGTATAATATTATTATTAGAAAACCTGTGCCTATATTATACTGAATCACCTAATTTTAATGGTTTTTTGCCTTCTCACTTTGCCTTCTCATCTCCAATCCCCATAATTACATTTCTTCACATGCCTCAGACCAAGCCCACTGCTGAATTTGGACACTAAACTGAATTTTTTTCTAATGCAATCTCACCACCAGCTTTTGGGTCACCAGTAATAGTAACTGAAACCGCTGATTAAAGCAGTGTCAGATTTAAGCTCTCTTTCCTGTGGTGATCCAGTTGCCACAGCAAGTAGATTAATTAGTGTCTTTCTCCACTCCCTGACTCCAAGAACGATGTCCATCACAGGCCTCAGTGTCCTTCTGGTGGCCACTTTTTCAATTTACAATGCCCACTGTACTTTGCCACCCAGCCCACCAGCTCAGATTTTACAGAAATCTCGCTGGTAATCTTGTTGCTCACTCTCTGGGCTCTCAGCAGTCTGGTCTGCAGGTAGCATGGAGCACTAACACGGTGACCAGTTTACTTAAGCACTTTGTAGGAGCAGGAGTGAATGTTTGCCCTGTCTCCTGATACCCTGGATGCAGAGATTCGTCATATCCACTAGATAAAGCTACAAGCAGATTTGGCATCCTTCAACCTAAACCACTCCCTTAATGGACTCATTAATCTCGGAATCCAGCCAGATTAACTTCAGATGACTTGCATTACCACTCCTTTCTCTCCAGACATAGTGAACCATTGCAGTTCCACCACACGTTTGCCTCTCCCAAAATCTGTCCAATGCAGGTCAACCCATTGAGTCCCTAATCCATCAGAGACTCACGTTCCTGTGCAGTTCTCAATATACTAGGAAAATGTACTAACATAATAACCTTAGGTTTTGTCTAAAATTAAGAATACAAAACACTTCTGTGAGTTGCTCAGGGTTGGATTGGATAAGGGTTGGATAATAAGTATTTGATTTGATACACTGCCGATTTTGCAAGTTTTCCCACCTACAAAAAATGGAGAGGTCTGTAATTTTTTATTGAAGGTTCACTTCAACTGTAAGAGCCAAAATCAAAAAAATCCAGAAAATCACATTTTAATGCATAAAATAAGTATTTGCTCACCTACCAACAAGCAAGAATTCTGGCTCTTACAGACCTGTTAAATCTGCTTCAAGAAGCCATCCTATTCTGCACTCATTACCTGTATTAATTACAACTGTTTGAACTCGTTACCTGTATAAAAGACACCTGTTCACACACACTCAATCAATCACACTCCAACCTCTCCATCATGCCCAAGATCAAAGAGCTGTTTAAGGACACCAGGAATCAATTGTAGACCTGCACAAAGCTGGGATTGGCTACGGGACAATAGGCGACCGCTTGGTGAGAAGACGACAAATGTTGGCCCAATTATTAGAAATTCGAAAAAAACACAAGATGACGGTCAGTCTTCCTCGGTCTGGGTGTTGATGCAAAATCTCATCTCGTGGGGTAAACATGATTCTGAGAAAGGTTAGAAATCAGCCCAGAACTACACAGGAGGACCTGGTCAGTGACCTGAAGAGAGCTGAGACCACAGTCTCAAAAATGACCGTTTGTAACACACTACACTGTCAT
>JAUZSU010162326.1:0-25484 GCA_034780255.1 Parotocinclus maculicauda | reverse complement strand
ATGTAAATGATTGGCTCGTTAGTATTGAATCCTGTGTTCTGCACTCTCCACCAGGCTGAACCATGTGGGAGACTGGGGGACTCAGTTTGGGATGCTCATCGCACATCTGCAGGATAAGTTCCCCAATTATCTGAGTGTTTCCCCACCAATCGGAGACCTTCAGGCGTTCTACAAAGTAAGTCTGCTTTAAGACGATTTGCTGGAGTTGCGGGATATGTTTAGTACTTTAAATCTAAAATAATTAATAGTGTCCCAAGGATGCATTCTTATAGTGACTGTACAGTCATGGCCACAAAATGGTACAAACTTTGGATTTCACAAGGTTTACTGACATTATTTATCTTTTTCTTTTAGAACCTTTTGTCAGATGTTTATATGGTGTAATGAAGTACAATTATTCCATATGCTTTTTTTTTTCTTCTTTTTTTCTGTCTACACGTTCACAGTGGGATTGAGATCTGGGGAGGTTCCTGTCCATGGAACCAAAATGTGAATGTTTTGTTCACCAAGCCACTTAGATTTCACTTTTGTCTTGTGATACGGTGTTTAATAGCGCTGGAAAAATCATTGTTCATCTCCAAATTGCTCCTGGATCGTTTGTAGAAGTTGCACTTGGAGGATGGTTGTTTTTTTTATTTATTTATTTTTTTTTTTTTACCGTTTTTTTTATTCATGGCAGCGTTCTTAGGCAAAATATTGAGCAAACCCACTCCCATGGATGAGAAGCAACCCCACACATGAATGGTCTCAGGATGCTTCACTGTTGGAATGACACAGGACTCATTGTAGCACTCACCTTTTCTTCTCAAGAAAATCAATTAACCATTTTTCCAAATGTCCCACATAGTCTATAGGGGCTTTCTCAAAGAACATATTTTTACCCCGTCTAATCTGTTAAATGTTGTCTAATCTTATTTTTATACTTCATGTAGAATATCAGTCTGTTCGTAATGTTTTTCTTGGAGAGAAGTGGCTTCTTTACTGCCCTTCATGACAACAAGCCATCCTCCAAAAGTCTTTCTCACTGTGTGTTCAGATGCACTCACATGTGCCCTATTCCATTCCTGTGCAAGCTCTGCACTGGTGGTGACCTGATCTCATATCTGCATTACAGAGTGATATCAGCTGTCTTGTCCTCATTAACCTTTTTCCCTGAGCTAACAAAACCATAACGAGAGATGAAATTGTTAGCCATTTTGTATGACTGAAATGCAGTAATTTTTGTAATGAGGCAGGGATTGATTTTTTTTATTCTTTTTTTTTTTTTTAATCTGAAAATCTCACTCTTCACAATCGACATTAAATCCAAATTGCCACCACAAAAACTGATGCAGCAAGTTTGCGAAAACCCCAGTTTGTGCCATTCTCAAAACGTTTGGCCATGAAGGTACTAGTCTAAATTTGTCTGTGTGCACAATTTTTATGTTATTTAAATCGTTGTTTTATTTATTTTCACTCTTGTCTTATGTGCTGTAGTTCTAATACCCTTTGCAATTACTATAAACTATCACTATAAACCATTTAATTAGACTTTGTTTAAAAAATCTAAAACCTAAGCCACCTAAGGAGGTCAGGTTGGTGATGAACCCAACATTAACAGTTTTAAAGAGGTAGAATTTAAAGCCAGGGCCTTTTGGTCAACATTCCAGTATTTTGACCGCTAGGCTACCACAGTCTTTTTTATGAAGTTTCTTCCTTATACCGTTTAGGAAGTTTTTCCTTGCCATTGTTGCTTTCTGCTTGCTCAGTGATTGGCCTTAGATAATACACACTTGCAAAGCCTTTTTGAGACAGTGCTCCATTGTAAAAACCTCTATAGATACAAATTTGACTTGGACTTAATTCTTAGTCCAGTATAGGCTAGGTTAGTTAAACTGTTTGTAGTTACAGTAGAATGTAAAATTAATATGTTGAATGTAGATGTAAAGTTAAAGTGCTCCAAAAATGGTGTGAACGTGTCCTCTTTTCAGATAATCACCCACCACGAGCTAATATACACTGATCCACTGAACCATAGTGAGAAGTGTCTCGTTTTTCCTTGCAGGAATCCAAGAAACGCTTTGATGAAGATGAGGACTTTAAGAAGAGAGCCTATCAGTGTGTGGTCAGGCTTCAGAGCAAAGAGCCAGACTTCATTAAGGGCTGGAACCTCATCTGTGATGTATCCAGGCGTGGTACGTTTATACCCCAATGCTTTACTGACAGGGACATACTCACTCTTTCAGATAAGATCCCTATACAGAAAATTACACACATTGAGAAAGAGAAGAACCGTAGCAAGAAATCAGAACTGCAATATATCGGGATATTTGTTATTGCAATATTCTACATTTTCAGCTTAAAATATCAGGCTTTTTGAAGGTAGAAAAATGCATTTTAAATGGGGGTGTAAACATGCATGGATCACAGGACAGTTGCAGTTTAGTTTCTTATTTGAGAATTAGTTTCTATTTACTGAGTAAGCAAGCTGAGTAAGTAGTACTGTCTTTGAATACAATACCAAGTTAAATGCGCTCATTTAATATATATATTTAATATTATATACTTTATACATTTCTGAGTCAGTTCACTGCTGCATTCCAAAACAAATGCCACGTGTGTCTGTGTGTCTGTCTCTCTCTCTCTCTCTCTCTATTACATAACTATCAGTGTTAACTAAAACAGCTGCATGTTTTTGGGGATTTAGTCCATAAAAAGTATATTACATTATCCCATAAATCTTTACTATATAATATTTTGCCATATAACAGCAGGCACAATAAATCAAGTGATTTTGACTTTTTATGTGCAGGTTGTGGACAGAATCATTAAGTCAGATGACAAGAAGTAAATATGATCAGGAGTGTCTTTGGACTCACTTAACTGGGGCAAATGCATTAGTAAACTGTTGCTGTGCCCCACTAAAGTCTGATGAGTCTTGTTTTTATAACTGAAACAAGGAAAGTAGAATCCAGCTAAATTGTACCCAGTTTGAGGACAAGTGGGTTAAAAGTAATTTTAATATTTAATTAACTGCTTTAGACTATAAGGTGAGTCAAAAGTCATAAGACATGCTGCATCGTGGACTTTTTCCACAGGCTGCCAAACCGTTGTTGAGGTTTCTTTGTCGGTAGCGGTCTTTGGACGAGTGCCAAGTGGCTTGTCATCCTGAGTCTGTTTCTCTGAATTTGGCTAAGAGTGATGTAAGTGCTGTGTGACATTGGTGATTTTTCTGGGTGTTGGTTGTAGCTATGATACAGCAGCTGTGTTCACTGTACATCAGAATCGTCAATTCCATCTTCAGTTATCTGTGACCATCTATGTTGATAACTTTTGAACTACAAGAGATATTTCAAATCTGATCTGATATATCTGTCTCTGATATGCCACATGACCACTTTCCCATTGGAAAAAAACTTTCCCTTGATCAAATATGACGATTAAGCCAACTATGGCTTTCATAATGGTGGCCGTGTACCAGACATGGCCTAAAAGATAGGCCCCCTCACCCATTACTTCCTTGGGGTATTCAGATATGTCATTTTAGTGTTTGTTTCTGAAATAAAAGGGTGCCATGTGACCTATGACTCACTCTGAATAAATTAATCAGATAACTTTTTAACTTGAATTCTTACATAGAACATATAGGCTGTTCAAGGAGGATGGCACTCTGAGTCTTGGTCTTCCCAAGGTTTTTATTTTATATAATTTAGGAAGTTTTCCTTGCCACTGCCTCCCCAGGCTTGCTCAATTTGGGAGTGCACTTAGATATTAGTAGATAATATAATATTGTAAAGCTGCTTTGAGGGAATTCTCAGTTGTAAAAAGAGCTATAAACATGAATCTGACTTTGACTTGTTATAGGCATCATACAGAAACACTATATAGTCCTATGATTATGTTGGCCCTTTCCAGATGGAATTTGCCTTCGTGAACTTTCCAAGTCTTAGAAAATGGTTTGTCTGGTGAGCTGACAATTCTTGCACTTCTTGCATCGAGGCTATGATCTGAAACTGATGAGTTCTCCAGTAGAGGTCAGGCCTGCATCAGGAACGAGGATTAGGACCGCGAAAGCAGCTTGCTTGAAATAACTGTTATTTGTTCTGATACAGCGTCTGAGCAATGTTTATCCAAATGGATGGTTTTCCTAATACTTCAAGACACCTAATAGCTTTGTGCTGAGATTTATTATCTGCCCTGAACACGGTGATTGATTATGCCGCCAAGTGCAAGCGTACTGAAAGATGTTGCATTTATTCATCTGTAGCAAAAATGTAAACACTGAATCATTTTGCTATGCTTAGCAGTTCTCCGAATCCAGGCAGTAAAGCGGAGCCATCGGCTTTTCCCCTTTTAAGGAGGAGGAGACAGATAACCAGTTTTCAAGTCCATTTCACAAACAACTTCAGGGCATCGGGGTTGAAACTAATTACACGAAGGGATTAAAAAGCGCTGCACAGAGGTGCAGTGAACCCGATACTGTAAAGCTCTTTATTTTACCCTAGGCAACTATAAAGTCTTATTGGCCCAGCTGTTTGCCTTTTATTCTAGATTAATATGAGCCGGTCCATGTGTCATGTGTCGTACGCCTGTGCAGCGCGGTCACGGTAAAGCCAGATATTCCTATTTATGGATATTATAGGCACCGAGGCTCCTACAGTTCTTCGTACGGTGACATGATGGCGCTTTCTGCTAATGTGCGAGTTAATGTGCCGTTTGCTCCTTGTTAAATAGGTGTGAGCAATAGCATTAAGGTGATGCATTTTACACCGAGCTCTCCATTCGAGATGTTTTTTTTTCCTTTTGCCGATACGTGGCAGCTCTTCAGCGTTCCCATTTACAGTTTGTACATTTACTAACAAGCATTAGTCACTACCAAGTTCACTAAATTATTCAACAAGCTTTCTGAACAAACACAAAGCCTTGGTCTTTACTGTCCTACGACTTTAAATACAGTGAAAATGTGCCAGCCTAGAACAAAAGCACCACACACATTTCTTTTGAACAGACCGTTGTCTCAGTCAGAGTACCTTGACAAATGGCAGCTTTAAAGTGGTTGACTTTTAATTTAGATCTTTCAGATAGTAGATTCATCTCTGTTTGGACATTTACAGAATATAGCAGGTGTGCCTTGTATTATTTCCTGTATGCACCGTTTAATGATTATCTGTTCACTTTAACATTTGAGATCTTAAATTACAATAAATGGTCATGGCAAATAAAAATCTGTGTTTGACCTCTGAAGGTTGAGACCGTAAATATTTGGACACACAACAGATAATCAAAGATGCAGATCCATGAGCAGAGGGGGGAGTTGGGGGTTAAATCCATCTACAGTTTTACTTGTATGTTCTATCTCACCTAAAACTATGCTGCTCCCGAAATAAAAGATATTTCCCCTACATTTTGGGAGCAGTATATATTTACTGGTTTACCTTCATATGTTGATTCTCTGGCTAATTTCTGTGTTGCTCCTAATACTGCATTAATGCATCTGTAATCGTAAAAATACTGCATTGATGCATACTGCATCATGCAAAGGTTTCAGGTCCATAGTAACGTCCTCTTAAATTTTTTTCCCTTATGTGGGTCGTTACAGTATTTTGTATAATTGTTGCAAATTTCCATAAATTAATAACGCTGTGGTGTTGATGACTTTTACATTTACGTATTCAGACTTTTATGTATTGATTGCATGCAGTTTTCTTGTGAAAACACCCTATGTATTTATGTTGCAGTAGCATAAGCTTACTGTGCCTAGGGTTGGCTGCGATTGGTCTTACAGTGGCACAGCCCACCACTGCTTGGGACCCAGGCTCAACTCCTGGTGATGCCTTTTGGCCAGCTAGGGTGTCACATTCTGACACAATTTTCTTTGTTTCTATGCATCATCCCCTGCAGCTGCAACAGCAACTCCTACCCAGACCTGCGACTGTGTCTCATCAAGGTCACTCTTGATCTCTGGGAACAGGCTCATAGTCCCTGTGTCTTTAATTGAAAAGAAGCAGGATTAAGACAAAAATTGTCTTTAACATTTAACTTGGGTTTTAAAATGATTTAAATGTGTAATTCTGTTAATGACATTTTCTGCTTTTCGTGGGGTCCTTTGTAATTGATGCAAAGGTAATTGTGTTTTGTTCCTTCAGATAGTGGTACATTGGTATATGACTGGCATTAAATGTATGGTATGTGGAATGGAGGGAATAGTAAAAAGGCTATTATTTGGGGCACATTCCATAAGTATGAGCTATTAAAAACAATTGGGGAATAATCTGGAAAGGTGCCCAAGCTTTTACACATTTCTTAGACCTATTCCAAAAATATATATTAGTATATTATGCACAGGTAGATATGTAAATGAGTACAGGTATGTACACTGAGGCTACCTTTGTGGTCATTGGTTGACTGCTAGACATGCCTCTATGACATATTTGCTCCAGGTGGGCCTGTGAATCATCCACACTTGTGCTCACTGAAGATGGTCATCTGGAAGATCCCAGCTGCTTCTGTAAATGCTTAATTCATGATAAATCAACAAAGGCATAATTGTAGTGCTCACCACGAGGCTTATATACTGAAACTTTACCATTTAATAGTGAAATTTATTTTTGCCAAAATAACCGTCCTGCCTCTCAAAGTTGGGCAAAATTCCCTTGAGTGCATCAAGAGGTACATTATTCAAAAGCAGCCCTTGAGTGGCTTTTAAAGATGGCACCGGAAGCACTTTTAAGACCCATCAGTTCCACCCCTGTAATCATTTACACATCTGCTTGTGATGTAACTGCATGCCAAATTTTAACTTCTTTTTTAAATTCTAACTTTTTTTTTGTTACTGTGTGCATTGAGGAGCCACACTATAGCAATAGTTATCGCTGTTGTCTCACAACTTATTGTACTCATGGTCCAAATCCTGTCCCAGACTCTTCTTGTTTGCTTGTTAATCATGTATCTTCACAAGTTTTTTCCCACCTTTCCAAAGTTGGGCATATGCAAATTGTGTGCTGTTCTCACAAGCCTAAACTAGACTAAGGTAGTATAAAGATGAATAAAAGGATGAATGATATTGTACATACTGTTCCCTGCAAAGCTTGCCGTCTTCATTATTTTCTATTTTGAAAATAAAAAGAAAATGTGTCATTTGAGCAGGGATGCCCAAAACTTTGCATACAACAATAACAAACAAAACATAGCCAAACCCATTACGCAGAGTAAGCAGAAACATTCTATTCATACACATATTATATATTCTTTATTATACGAAGGCAACACAAGAACTGTTGTCTTATCTTAAACAGAAGAGGATAGATTCCTCACTTGTGCCTTTTTTTCCCTCACTTTCTTAATTCGTGCACCGATTTGCTTGGATGCTCATTTGGGGTCTAGATTCATCTATGTTTTTGTTTATTTGTTTATTTAAACGTTGTGTCAGCATTAATGGCTATTCATGGCAAGGCAAGAATACATTGATACAGCTCATATGAGGTGGTGTCCAAAGTAAGGATGCAGCTATTTAAGGCTGTTTTCCAATAATTAAAACCCTCTAACCATGTGTACCTTTTTGGAGAAATTGGTTTGGATAGGGAATGTGTGAATATGTGGAGCTTATTTCCACCGATTCTTATGGAGAAAATTTCAGTAACATCAAATTTTTTCCCAGAATCAGCGTACGATTAGATTTCTTGGTGGGTAACACTGTAAAATCAAAGCAAGGTCTTGGGTTTAATCCCAGGGTGGTGCGGTCTAAGTCCTTTCTTTGTGGGGTCTGCATGTCCTCCCTGTGTCTGTGGGTTTACTCCACACAGTGTTAGGTTAATTAATTAGCTTAAATTGGCTTTGGCATGTGTGTGTGTTTGTGTGTGTGTGTATGACTGGTCTTGAGATGACCTTTGCGTGTAATGGCCTTGGATGCCGACAGTGATGTTAAATAAAACCAAATAAACAGACAAACAACATCGGTCTCTAGTAGAGTGAAATCTGTGTTCTTCATTACAGAGTCTGTATGTCCTCCCCGAAAAAAAGTGTCTTTAGTGTTTGGCAGTTTCATCAATGAGGTACATTTGGATAGGGGGATTTGACTGTACTTTGTTTTAAACATTTTTAAGTGAACTTCTATATCTAATGTACTGTGCAAAGAGTCAACTTGGCATATGCTGCTATTGCTCAAGTGAAATGGGAGGTCACACTAAATAGAATAGCTGTATTTTTCAGATTTCTTTTCTGTATTTTTAATACTGCATGCACACGTTTAAATAAGTACTGATAAAGTTATTATATGGTCATGATAACATTTGCTAAAATAACACACATTGGTGTCATGGTGGCTTAAGACTTTTGCACAGTACTGTATTTATGCATTGGCATGCCGTTGTATCAAGTGTTTTACTGTAACACATTTTTGCTTTCCTTTCTGTACGTGCAGTGCATCAAACTAAAAGTAAATGCAAGCATATTGTTTCCTCGGTTAGCTTCATTTGGCCACTTGTAGTCACTATCATGCCTTTGCTCTTAATATGCGTTGGGAGGAAAATTGCATGTTTTCTCCATACCCGGCAATTTTCGTCTGATAAGAGCCGTAATCTATTATTCAGGATGCACATCATAAACTCCCTACCTCGTACAGCGTGTTAAGCAACAAGGAATGATGAGAAAGGAAAGATTTTGCTTGTTCAGCCTGTTTTATTATATGGGATTTTATAGGGAGTCATGTAAAAGATATTACTAACTTACTCCTTCGTTGTAACAACTTAATTCAATTTTGGATCAAGGAGAGGCTGGGACAGCATAGGGCTCCAGGTGGGACGGACCCACACACACACACACTCACTCACTCTCATTCTGGGCCACTGGGACTAAAGCAGCCTGACTTTAGAGACATAAGTTGACCTAACACATGCCTTTGGAATGTAAGAGGAATTCAAAGTACCTAAGTACCTGGAAGAAACTGACTTGGGGAGAACATACAACCCTCCACACAGACAGCAGCCAGGCAGAGATTCAAACCTAGGTCTCTGCCTTGAGGTGACAGCGCTAACTACTGCTCCACCATACTGCTCATAATTCTAAGTGCTTTTGATACCACAAATAAATAAAAACATTCCTTAATAATCAATCAGTTTATCTGACGCCTTAACAAAAATCCCTTGCCTTTAGCCCTTCAGCATCTGTTGTTGATATAGAAGATTGCAGTATTTCTTCAGATTTACTTTCTGAGCTCTGAAGGGCACAGATGCCTCGAGGCACTGCCAGCTGCATCCTCTTCCTCCTTTTTCCTCCTCCTCTGTTTTCGAATACCTACTATTTCCAGCATCAAACCTTGCTTTGAACAGCTGGGAGTTTGGGAACCTCTGTACCCTTAATGTTAATCATTCCACCCCAGATATAGAAATTCATGAAGGTCAGTTACCATGTCTCTGCATTTGGGTGTCTCGTTTTCCCTCCTGGCTCCTGCTTCTGATCTGGTCTCTTAATGTAGAGATGCTTACTTAGTGCAATGAAGTGTGGCTACTGTTATTAAACACGTCTTTCTCACTCTCTGTCTCACTTCTCAGAGTTCCAAAAAGTGTACGACTGCCTTGGCATCCGGATTATGGAACGAGGGGAGTCTTTCTACCAGGACATGATGACTGACGTGGTGAAGGAGTTTGAGAAGAAAGGTAAACATGACATTGTGCACAGCTTCAATTCTGAGATCCACATGTTATTTAGAACATTACGCTAATACTAGTTAGGACCTTGCATTCTTTTGCATCTCAGCTGTGTTCTACTGGATTCAGATCTGGTGATTGAGATCAGAGTTGACTTGTTTTGTGACTAGGTGCTGTCACACCTAACAGTTCTAGGAACTATCTCCTGAGGAGCCTCGAGAACTACATTCGTTCCAGGGAAATACTGGTTAGGACCTGTATTTCCCTGGAACGAATGTGGTTCTTGGTGGAACGGTTACTTCCACAGCATCCATTATGAGAGACTGATCAACAGATTATAGTGAAAACAGCCCGATTCCAGTCGCTGATCAATTGGTGCATCTCTAGACTTGGCTGATTAGGTAATTGCCTGAATGAGTAGGTGTGCAGGTGTTTGTTTTAAAGTGCTCAGTGAGAGTGCATAATCTCTGCATTCACACTATACACACTCAGGGTTTGTCTCCTGGGGATGTAGTGTATGGCTGCTGTGGAGTCTGTACAGTTTTATTGCTTATACAATGTAAATGTTTATAGCCTGCAGTGTAATTATTGCTTATTATTTTGTTGAGATACATTCTAGCTGCATAAAAGAAATAACCACATACTAACACAAAACAGTGAGTATGAGCTTATGCACCAGACACTGCTGAAGGAACAGAAAGCCTAAAAAGTGGAAAGGGTAGAGATTTAAAGTGATGCTTTCAGTTGTTCTATACGATTGATATGTCGGCACTCAGGAGCCAGTCATTGGGATTTGTTTTTTTAGCCTTGCTTCTTGTGCTGCCAATAAAACTGCAACCATTATGATGTCTGTGTTGTCCTACATTGTAAATAAAGGCCTATTGTTGACAGCGAGCAGGCAGACAGAGCTTCATGCGGCAAGGTTTAATTTAGATGCCATGATGAGTGCTCACGCAGTATATGAAACACAATGCTTCAGGTTTTAAAAATCATTTAAATGCATAGCAGTAATGAACAGAAATGCACATACGTTCAATTATTAGTATTATTTCAGACAGGCTACTGTTTGTTCTGTTGACTATTTGGCATTGTTATTTTATCACTGACTTATCTCATGATACTGCTCATCCCAGCCCTGCTTGCACGAGTGGGTGACAAAGGGTGACTCTTCATTTCCTACAGAGGCAAGACACTGAGCCAGATCACAAAGCAATATGCAACATTCAAATCAGATACTTCTTGTTTTTCTGCAATTTCCACAGGTGTTGTAAAGGAACACGTCAGTGCTTACTGTCACCCTGTATCTCAGCCCTCCATGCTTTAGTTATTTCATCAGTGTTTGGTGGAACAACTGTTATCTGTTCCTGGGTTTACTGGCATTTCAGAATGCATATTAAATAAGTAAAACCATGAGAGGGTGATTTCTTCTACCACTGCCACTTGTAGGTAAAATATACTCCCACATAAAAATGGTGTCAGATTCTGTTACCGTTTTTAAGACTTAAGCCAAGTCTAAAACCAAATTGAGGTGCTTGTGTCATAGTGCCTTGCAGATCTTCAGCCTGCCTATCTTTTATCATTCATATCACTCATATAAACAGGAACTAAAGTAGAGTCAACACAGTAAGGCTGTACAGGTAAAGGTGGTCCAAGTTGGAGATGTGCCGATTACAATAATCCGATTTTTATTTAAAAAAATGATCGACCAATTCCAGTTGTCTTTCAGTCAACAAAATTTGCATCATACAGAAAGTTTTCTGCGTTGTTCCTCTTACTTTTGCCGTACATGTTTTGCAAACAGCACACTCTGAAGAGATGAAGATGTGTTTTCGAAATAGATATCTTCCCTGTCATTAGTATCCCTACTCCCTCATTAGTGTTGCACTCTATAGGAAGAGAATTTAGATTACTAAGTAGCACTCAAAACACAACCGAAATCTTGTGCTTCGCTGTCACGAACCTGCGTCCAGTCTCATAAATGAGCATCAAGTGTGTGAGCCATGTTTGACGGTCTGTAGGCTACACACATAGTTAATCCTGAATTAAAGTTAGTAAAAGCCCTGTGCTGTTAATGTTTGGCAGTGTTTGAGCTTCTCTTGGCCCTCGTGTGATGTACAAGTTCATTGCTAATCTACGGTGATATTCACGCTATAGGGTTCACAGAGAAGGTATTCTGTGAGGGCAGATCTCGTGGCAAAATGTCTTGTTGATTCCAGAAGTCACAGGAAAGTGGCCAGACTGATTTGAGCTGATAGTAAGTCAAATGTAATTCAAATAACTGCTAATTTCAGTGAGTTTATCATGAAAGAATGCAACATAATTTAAATGTGTTTGGTTTCCCGAAAACTTGTGTACTCACTTGGCTTGTGATAAGTTTCCCTAACATTTATGCTCCAGGGTGTATCCAGTAGGGGGCAGTATTGTTTCAAGTGTTATCACTACATCCTTCTCAGGTCTGGTGCAGTTGGATGAAGGCAGGAAGATCGTATTCGCCCCTTATCAGCCAATCCCTCTGACAGTGGTGAAGTCGGATGGTGGGTACACTTACGACACTTCAGACCTGGCAGCAATACGCAATCGGCTCTTTGATGAGAAGGGTGACATCATCATCTACGTCACAGACAGTGGCCAAGTGTGTACCTCTTTTATATAATTCTCATTAATATAATAACAGGAAATTTGTATTATTTGATATTAAATCTGTGCATAAAATTGACTAAAAAAATCTGTTGTTTTACACTATATTTAAAGGGAAAAAAAAACATTAAGTATGAACCTCTCTGAGCTGTATTGTTCAGTACAACTTCTCACCATCAAATATTAATGTAGTACACCCACCTCTCTGACTCACTCTAGTCTTACTCCTTGGTCTATGGGTTAATATCACTAGTCAAAAGCACTGTTTATGATTAATATACACAGACTTGACACGTCTTACTACCGATGTTCTGTATGTGCAATGGTTTTTAGTTTATGTAAGTCAGAGTGCAGTGCAAAAATCAAAAACAACATTTATTGTATCTAAAAGCATCACACTTCTTATTGTAATGTTAATCAAAAGCACTATAAGATCTCAGTTTCTACATGGATTTGCTCATAGGCTACACACTTCCAAGTGGTCTTCGCTGCAGCTCAGATGATTGGCTGGTACGACCCCAAGGTCACCCGTGTGGAACACGCAGGCTTCGGAGTGGTTCTGGGAGAGGACAAGTAAGTGCTGTTGTCGCTGTCAAAATACACCCACTGACTAATATTCAGTGAGCCAAAAAATGTGCCATATCTATTTTCAGTACCATGTCTGGGTTAGTGCAGTCTCCAGTGCAGTCTCCAATGCAGTCCTGCTAAAGTCCTTCTGACTTCTTTACAGGAAGAAGTTCAAAACCCGCTCAGGGGACACGGTCCGGCTAATGGACCTCCTGGATGAGGGCTTGAAGAGATCCATGGACAAGCTTAAAGACAAAGAGAGGGATAAGGTGAGGAACGGGCACAAAAGAGAGATAAAACAAAAAAACACAGGATTATTTGCACATCCTCTTCTTCGCCCTAAAATCCACTCTCAAGTCACAAAACGACACATGCTGTGCTGTTGAATCCCTCCAGTTTAAACCAGATTATGGTTTTTATTAAGCATCTTAGAGGGGAATATTACAAGCGGCTTTTTTGTCATCCCCCCCAGAGGCGGCGGGGAAGCAAATAACAGATTTCTACATAACAGCAATAATAATAATTAGGTGTGTAACAATCCACTCTGCTCACTATTTAAATCTTTTTTTTTCATTTCAAAAGTGTAAACAATGCACATTTTCTTGAATATGGTTTTTAACAAACAAAAATCTTTGATCCCCTGTAATTAAAATGTATTACTAAAAAAGGCTACATCAAAAATGTGCTATTGCAACAGTCTCACCAAATGTGAATAACTAAATGCTATCTTTAAAATAAAAATATAAATTAACAAATATGCTCAGTCTTTAAACATCCTTTGTTTCCAGTAAGTGTTTACTGTAACAAGTTTCCAGTTCCGGAATGAAAGATGTGCGTGTGGGAAAATGCATGATTATGCCCTCTGGTGTTAGAAAGTGCAATTGCAGCCAATGGTGTAATAAACAGAACACGTTTGATATAATGTATTCCCACAGTGAACACACATACATATGTGGTATTACACACCTAATAATAGTAAAACAATAAATTACAAGCCTGCGTGTCAGAGATTTTATCATGGCTAAGGGTGTTATCAAAACTCACTCACTCATAAGAAAAATAATTGTAACACACACCTGTAAGTTGTTGCTTTTAGAAAACGGTGACAAAAACAGTTTGATTAAATACACCACTTATTCATTTTCCTTATCCACCTATTCCAATTCAGGGTCCTGTGTTGGTGACCGGACCCTCAACACAGGGCATAAGGTGGGAACCAATTCTTGACAGGGTGTCATAGTCACACTGACTAACTCACAAGAAATAGGGGGAAACCGGAGTTCATGGTGGAAAGACACACAGACATGGGGAGACCATGCAGACACCAAACGAGTATTTGAGCCAGGACTTGAATCCAGGTCTCTGAGGCAACAGCACTTTTAATATTGTTAATAAACAATTAGTGAATAAAAACAATGCTGCGTTGTCCCTACCTGTTCAGTGCTGCTAGAACCAGAATTTATAGCAGTCAGTGTGCTGGAACACAGTTCATGTAGAATCTGCTTTAGCTGTGGTTCAGTATCAAATTTGCAGTGAATGGTTGCACTTTTGTCAGCATGAATCGATGGAAGTTTACAATCAGGTGTCAACAGTTTAGACTGGAGGAGACAGAGTAATGGAATGGGGAATGATTTCTTGGGTGCTCTGATAACTGAGGATGGACGTCATTATGGCAGCTGTTTACCCTATGGCAGGAGGACAGTGCCCCATGACAAATGTTGAAAATAAGAACGGCAATATTCCTGTAGAACAACTTAGAACCTAGTGAAATCAGTGCCATAATTAATTCCTGAGGTTCTGAAGGTCAGAGAAGATCGAACATGCTACTAGATGGGTGTATGTAATAAGTTGGATACTCAGGATTAGTGAAGTGTTTGACAATAGCTTCGAGCATGGCTCAGCCAATCAGATTTTAGAACTTGATCTGTAGTTTTATTATACTATGTTTTATTTACCTTTCTATGCTCAAGGTCTCTATACAACTGGTACGAACACAAACGATGAACCATAAGCAGTCGTGACATTAAACAAGAAAAAAAAAGCAGGGTACACAATAGATACTGATATATTCAGAAAAATCCAGTTTCAACCAGACAATGTTGAATAATGGCCAGTCTATCTGTAGAGTTTTTTTTTGTTTGTTTGTTTTTCTTGTGGAAAGCCACAGAAGTATCTTTGCAAGGGCTTTCTTGTGTGTACCTGATGCTTTTGTTGTTGCTGATGTAACTGCAGTGTTATCCTTCACCACAAACACTGAACCACACTGCTGTGTCCCAGTGCACCTGCACCTCCTGGCCTTCATGTTGGCAAGCCATGTAACCCAGGTCCTTAGCACCTCACCACAGAGCTACAGGATCTGTCAGGACCAGGATATAAGCACTCATAATTCAAAATACATTTAGGAAGAGTTTGAGAGGCATCCATGGGAATTAGGAGCCTGACACAGAGCACATCTAACTGATAAACTCTCTTTAAATGTTACTGCAGAACCTCTTTGTGTTCTCTTTATTACTGACCTTGTGAGAGCTATAAGTTCTCCAAAAGTAATTAGGTTAATTGTATTACACTGCATTTACCATAGTTTACATCATCCGTGGATTTAATTTCTTACCCACATCAGGAAAATGTAGAACAAGCCAGCTTTCGAGAACTAATGGAGTCCATGTAATTAATACAACAATAGAAATGAAAACACTCCTTTGTGAAATGGAGCACATATCATAGAGGCACAATTAAATGAAGAAATAAATAAAGGACATGAAAGGAAATATCCCAAAGAACACAGGGCACAGATGTAAGTGTGAGCTAAGCTGAATGTCAGTCTGTTGCAGAGCCTGATAGGTTTGTTTGATTATTTAACGTCACATTACAATCAAGGGCCAGCCGTGACAAAAGCAAGGTTACGTCGATGCTAGTCCTATATATTTACACTGGGCCAATTTAGTGCAACCAATAAACCTAGCACACGTCTTGGAAAAGTGGGAAGAAACCGGAGACACAGGGAGGACATGCAAATGCTACATAGGCGGAGTCCAAAGTTCGGGTGAGAGGAAATGGGTTCAAACCACTTTTGAATACTTTAGAAATGTAGTTGTTTTAACAGTCAGTTGTTTTAACCACTCTAAGAAGAAATATATTTTGTATGTTCACAACAGAGTATTGTCTCCTAGAATAATATCTAGGGCCAAAGCCTGCTTTGAGCAAGCCTAGAGTGACAGTGGAAAGGAAAAACACCCTTGCTGTTAATAAGATGTAAATACACTGATCACCAAAAATATGGGAGATTTCATTAGGGATATATTTGTGAGCAGTATAAATAACCTTGGGAGGACCGAGACTCAAAAGCGTTCCGACCTCCTTGAACTGCCTAGATGAGATGCATATGAATTAAATGTTAAGGTAAAAGGTAAAAAGTTACCTAATTAAGATATTTATAGTCGTAGTTTAATTAGTTTAATGAATAGTTTAATTAATAAATATATATTGCATAGGTAACTGAAATATAATACAAAATGTACAGTAATGTATACACTGCTCACAAAAATTATGGGATATTTAATTTTGAAGTATCCCCTAATTTTGTGAGCAATATAGATAATAACGTATAACATTCAGCGTAGCTGGACTTAAATTACATTAGTGTTATGAAGTGTATAGTAAAATGTAAAACATAAACCTATAGAATATCACACACTGGTACATATAAATAAAATGCTGAATATTATGATGTAGGGCAGTACTTCATGTTAACATTACTGTGTACGACTTGTTAATGAGTTGAGTAGTTGGATCAGGTGTGTTGGGAGCAGTGATAACATTAAAATGTGATGGGCAATGGGAAGTAACACTGACAGGAAATATGCATATTCCAGTTTAGCCCATATTTAGTCTATATGCATCCATCTCTATACAAAGCACCTGGAAACCAAAAATCCAAAATAATCCATGACATCTACAGATAAACTGGATATAAAAAACCAACAACAAAACATGGAGACAAAAAAAATAGATACATATATAAAATCACAATTTATTAATACAAGGAAAATCGAGTTATTACATACATGGCATCACACTGTCTTGTAATTAGTTATTCCTTCACACTTTGTCCTCTGTATTTTTTTTTTATTTTATGTTTTGTTGTTGGCATATGTGTTTTTTCCAAGGTTATTGAAAGTTACACATGAAATTACACAGATGCGTAATCACACCCTGGGGCAGAAGCAGACAGAAGTACATCAGTGGCGGAAACTAATTCGGATCTATTCTGAGATTTTGATGTGATGACGTAAGATAATGATTGTTTTCCCGTCCACTTTTGAATGCCACTCTGCTGACTCTGGCTGTCCTCCCAAAAGCGCCACCTGCTATACAGCTTATGCTGAATCTGTTCTGTACAAAAGCAGGCTAATAAAGATGGGACTTCTCAGCAATCTCATCTATTCAACAGAAGACAAATTGTCATCGAAGTCTGTGCGCTTGTTTACTTGAGCATAGTATTTCAAATCTGAAATATTCAAGGTAATAATAGTTAATATTATATTATAATATTAATATAGTTAATTGTCTCTTTTACCGATAATCTTCGTCTCCACAGTTTATTATTAGTAGCTTTTCTTAATGACTAAAATGCAAAAACTATTTACTGAATATATAGTACTGGTTTTAGCAACAACAAAAAAAAAACTGCTTCCACAGTCTCCAGTGGCAAGTATTACTGTTAATATTAAACATCTTTATCGTGATGGCAAGTTGGCCCTTCTACAGTCCAAAGAGACCTTCTTTTATTTATTTATTTATTATTTTTTTGGAGGGAAGGGTAGCAGCCAGAAAAGCTCTTTCTCAGAGGTGAAACATGTTAAAAAGGCTGGGATGTTCTAAAGCTTACAAAGACAGGAAAAATTCTTGAATTTGGAAAAAAACATGTAATTTTTGGGATATATATATATATATATATACACACACACACACACACACACACACTCACACTCTTTACCTACCAAGAAGGTCTTGGGTTTGATCCTAGGCCGGAGTGGTAATTTCTCTGGAGTCAGCATGTCCTCTAGTGCCAGGCCATGCTGATAGCGACGTTAAATAAACCAAATAAACAAACTTTTATATCTCAATCGTTTTTTCTCAATCGTTTTTTAAAACTTTTTTTAAACACTTAACTAGGTTCTGTGCGATGTTGACTTCTTTGTTGATTTGTTGATATTTTCTGGGATGCTATTAATAACAATCATTTTTTGATACTTTGGCAGTGTTTATCTTGGGTCTAAATTATTTAAAAGTTGTTCGGACTCATCTCTCTCAACTGCCTGAATTGGTACCATGTCTTTCACGACATATTTGGTGACAGCATTTATTACGTTTAGCCATCTGTTGCTTTTCTTGTCGTAAGTCACTTTTTGCAGATTGATTTAACTAAGGTCGCTGAGTGTTTTTGTGTTGGTACCTTGTTGGTGTAAGGTTTTATTGGACAGCTGACACCAAGTGTTTGTCGTAATATTCATATTCTGCACAGTGGTTAGTTCACAGACGCTGAGAAGTTAGTTGCTGAATCGTCTGTAACAGCAGCCCATTATCGACATGGTTTGCAGATGACCATTTTTAGAGGAACAGCCATCTTTGCAAAGCGTTTACTCGTCATGGACAGGTTCAGAATATTTCCAGTGAGGGACTGCTGACATTGCTAGAAATCAACCAAAGACTTTTTTTTACCTTTGATGTCTTAATAGAAATGGAATAGCAGTGGTAGTACTAGTGATAGTATGTTAATTGTTTCCACCTGCCTTCCACTTTGTAGGTTTTGACACCTGAAGAGCTCGTCCAGGCCCAGCGTGCCGTCGCCTTCGGCTGCATCAAGTATGCAGACTTGTCCCACAATCGCATCAACGACTACGTCTTCTCCTTTGACAAAATGCTGGATGACAGGGGCAATACGGCGGCCTACCTGCTCTACGCATTCACCCGCATCAGGTGAGCAGCACACGCTGGGGATCGATAAACGTACGCTGGGAGTGTGGGCTGCATTGATTCCTGAGCTAGCAAGAAAGTAGCACTCCCACTAGGGCTGCTTGATGAACCCTGTCCAAATCAATAGCTCTTGCGGAGTACCTAGTTTGTGCTCTGTGACAGTTTCTGGCCAGTTTCAGTCGTAAATGTGTAAGCTGCGAGTGCATGGTTGTGGGACTCAACAATGGGAAAAGTAGAGGTGACTGTGGTTGCAGGATGGGATGTGTTTACTGGAGAGGTTTAGGTTTGTCTGAAAATAATAGATTTAGTTATGTGAGATGCACCCAGTTTGGTGTGCATCAACAAAAATGCATTGCCTTTCTTAGTCGTTGTTTTGACATACCAATCGTTACTTATACTGCCTATTTAAACCAGGGCTTAATTAGAATGTTATTCACATTCACACCCCAAAATAAACCTTAACTCACAAAAATTGCCAGAGACTGGAGATATTTTCCAGACTGAACCTTCTACACCTGTATCGTACAGCCGGAGATTTCACAACAGTGAACTCGAGAAGTCTAATCTACAGTCATACCTTGGCACTCGACCACCTTTGGGAACTCACCTTTGGGAAAAAAATCGGCTCCGCCTTTTTATTTTTATTTGTGACTCTTGTAATAGACGTAAAAGATGGGATCATGATTGAGTGCTACAATAGCTTTTGAAAAGTGCAGATCTCTGCTGCTTTTCTGTTTTTATTTGTTTGTTTGTTTGTTTATTTATTTATTTACTTTGCATCTACAGTACTGTAGTCTAAAATGAAATGTCCCTTAATTTTTGTACACACACAGTGTCAGTTAAACTCCTGAGTTTATGATACTTTAATTATATTTTGGTTTTTTTTGGACCGTATCCCCATTTGTAAATTGAGGTGCACCTGGGAAAAAACTAATTAAATTTTCTGGGGATATGGAAAGCCTATGCAGCTGTTCAGTGAATTTACAGGGACGATAGCTGCTCTACAGTCACTTAAGCTCACACTCGTACTGTCCTGACTTTCCTATTAGGGGGATGGCTGAATGTCGTCCAACTAATGTTGTTTACGTTCACACGTAAGCTCTGGGTTACTGTGTAGGTGTGAACGGGACTTTAGTGAGTAATAAAAACCCAGACACTCCGGTTACAACAGTGGTTATGGCAATGTCAGTGAAGATGTTACTTTTTTTGTCTTAAAATACCTTAACATGGTGTCTGCAGGCAACAACCGTAAATGTACACTAAACAGACAACAGTTTGTGGACACCCAAACAAGTACATCCCACACATATATTTTATTAGAGAGGTTTCCCCCAACTTTGCTTTTACAAAAATCCTTGTTCTTCTAAAAAGGGCTTTTCAGGCCAGATTCTGGCCAGCTTTTGTTATTAGACAATAACCCTGACACTCTTTTGGCATTCCAGTACAATTTGTCGTTTTGGGGTTCTGTCCAAGTCAGTCAAATTTTTTCAACTTGGCAAATTAATTCTCAGGACAGTAAGTTGATGAACTGAATTTGTTAGAAGCATAAACTTTAAATGATGTCATATTGAGAGTCACTGGGTTATCAGTACACTCCGTTCTGTGGCCACTGTTTGTCTATGGAGAATCCAGAAATGTTTACTTTGTGTTATGAATGTGTTACAATAAACAGAACAGCAGCCTAGAAGGGGTGTCCATAAACCTTTGTCTGTAGTGTATTTTCAAATATTTTAATGCGCCATTACCAAGCCGATTAATTTGTAATATAAGGAAGTACAAATATTACTAGTGAATTTGGGAAGATGGAACAACTTTTGCACAGAATATTTCTCCTCAACATGGTTTTAAATGTACAGTATATAAAAATTACACATAGACAATGGCCATGCTGGGATTCATAATGTTGTCTCTGGAGCTGTGAGGCAAAAGTGCTAATCACTAATTTACTTTAATGTAAAATGTAAATGTTATACAGGTGACATACAGCTTTAATGACTGCCCAATTAATGTATGTTCACTCTTATTGACTGAGATCTTTGTAATTATCATAAATTGCAATAGGAAATAATAATTTGTCTATTAACCAAGTACACTGTGAGAGAAATCAATGTTGTTTCCGTGCACCAAAACAGCCAAGCAATGCTGGCGGATAAACAAGCAGAGTTTAAGCAGTTGTTCGTCATACATGTGCATGTGTGTACAACTACTGGTCGTGTGCCTTTTTGCTCATTAGCTCTCATTTGGCCTATAAGCTTTTTTTTTTGTCTGGATTACTTTCCACTACTTATCAAACTAACTAAAGTTTGTAAATGTATGTGTCTGTCCCAATGTACTTCTTCGTTTGCCCCACCCACTACCTGTATATAGTCTTTCTCCTATAACTATATATACCTTTTCACATGTACTCATTGAATTTCTGTTTTATCTGGATGATCTTCAGTGTTGTTCGTAATACTGTCTATCTGTGCATGTTGACCTCTGTCAAACAAAAGCAACACTGGTTTCAATTACTCCTGAATCGCTTAAGTTTTCAACAATATTATTAATATTTTTATCTAATATTTTTATGTATCGTTTGCACAAATTTATCTTGTGAAAACAAGTCAAGTCAAATGTATTTATGTAGCACTTTTTTACAATGGTGCATTGTCTCAAAGCAGCTTTACAATATGATATTGTCTTAAACGGCCAATCCTAAATTGAGCAAGCCTAGGGCGAGAGTGAAAAGGATAAACTCCCTGAATATAGAAGGAAGAAACCTTGGGAGGACCAAGACTCAAAAAGGGACTCATCCTCCTTGAGTGGCCTAAATGTTTGAAATAATAAAGCTTTAGTAATAGTAACATTAAGTAAATAATACAATTTAAATTAATAATAAAATTTTAATTACAGAATGCTTACAGAATCATTAAAAAGACTGTGCCACCATGGTAATGTCCAGTTATCATCCATTTCGGTCAGTCACCTGTTTCACAGAACATAATACGGTCATCAATTATCGCATAGCTATATTATTACAAGTTTCCATCATACTAGGTTCGGTTTATTGAGAAAGCAACGAAACATGCAACATTTACACATGGGTGCCTAAACTTCTTCAAAAGAATACAACAATTTGAGCAAAAAGGCAGTGAAAAGAAATAACACAACATTCGTATTTTCCACTGTTAGTTTCTGTTAGTCGTGATCTCCTGGTGCATGCAGGCACCTGCCAGCAGTATGAGATCACCATATATTAATGTTCACACGAATGCATAAGACTCGTGCTCGTGCGAGAGAAAGATTAATGCTGCAGTTAAACAGACCCTCTAGCACTCATTACCAATTCATGAACTACAATACCAGTGACTGAACTGAGGAGGATTTTGAGCACACATTACGCCGTTGTTTTCACCGACCAGTGGTGAACAGCAGTTAGGCTGCTTGCTCTGTGGAAACATTATACAGGATTGTTTTATGTAGAGAAGTTTTATATAGGACTGTTTTATGTCCTCATAAACAGGCTCAGTCTTAGCACTAAATAAGGTAATGTCTTTAGAACTCATCAAGACACGCTGAAAGGCATTGGTATGCCAACACTTTATAGCCAAAAGTCTGTAGTCACCCATATATTAAATGCATTAAATTGATAGTATAGAGTTTATGCCTCCTGTGTTGCTACAGTAGCCTTTACTAGATGTATCACGACTGTGAGGTCAGGCAGTGCCATTGGCTAATAAGCCTTGGCTCACAGTTGGCATTTCAAATAATATCAAAGGTGTCTGATATAGTTACCATCTAGGCACGTGCCAGCCAGGTTCTGTCCAAAAGAGGGCAAACTGTTTCTTTATGATGGATTAAAATTGTTTTTTTTTTAGTTCATGTGATGGGTGAAAGTGATGCAGTGACACCTCACAGCTCCAGAGACCCTGTATGTTCTCCTCTTGTCTGTGTGGGTTTTCTCCTGGCCTTCTGCTTTCCTCCCACTTTCCAAATGTGTGTTCGGTCAACTGACTTATCTAAAGTGCACCTGTATGTGTGCATTAGGTTGTCTGATATGTATTATCTATGATAATATCTTAATTGTTATTTTAATGTGTGAGCTGACATTATCAAGAATTTCACTCACTTTGCAAAAAAGAACCAAAAACATGCTCTAAAAATTCACTTCATCATGTGGACAGGTACAGGTAGCAGCGTGCACAAAGCAAGTCAGCAGTAGACCTAAAAATGCATGACCGAAGGTAAAAACAAGTAAACAAACCATGTCACTAGTCAAAAAAGAGAAACATCGGAATAAGTAAAAAGTAGCTGTTTTTTTTATTTTAAAATAATTACTAAAATAATTTTAGCTTTCCAAAGAAAGAAACCTTGGAGACACATTGTTTCCCAATAACTGAATGATGGAGGGAGCTACTGCACTCTGGCGTGGCCCGGATATGGGGACTGGTTTTTATAGATGAAAACCAGTAGAGTGATGTTGAGGTGGAGGAACATCTAAGCGTGTGGTGCTGGAACTGGTACCGGAACATCAGTCAGAATATCACTGTGTCATGCTGATCAGAAGAACAGACTGGCTGCCTTAAAAGAGTAGTAGTGCTTTTAAGTTGTGTTCTGTTAATCATGGTGACCTCCAAGGAAACGTGCACTCATCGTTGCATTGTATCAAAATAGGCAAAGACATTGCTGGTTGTAAGATAGTGCCCCGATCAGATATTTAACAAATCATCAAGAACTTCAAGGAGAGTGGTTCAATTGCAGTAAAGAAGGCTTCCAGGCACCCAAGTAAGCTTCAGGACCGTCTCCTGTGAGATCAGGTCACCACCAATCTCCACCTTCTGCAAGAAGCATAGGGATTAGACTACAGAGGACTGGGGTAAAGACATTTTCTTTGATGATGCCCTCTTCAGACTGTTTGGAACATCGGGAAAAATAATTTTCTTTATTTCTTTTGATTTTCTTGCGAAGAAAAGGTGAGCACTACAATGAGTCCTGTGTCATGCCAACAGTGAAACATCTTAAGACCGTTCATGTGTGGTGTTGCTTCTCACCCAGGGAAGTGGGTTCACTTAAAACTTTGCCTAAGAACTCGGGTATGAATTAAAATTGGTATCAGAACATCCTCCAAGAGTAACTTCCCCCAACGATCCAGGAGCAATTTGGAGAGGCATTGGAGACACAATGGCGCACCATGTCACAAGGCAAAAGTTGATTACCAAGCGGCTCGGTGAACACAACATTGAAATTTTGGGTCCATGGCCAGGAAACTTCCCAGATCTCAATCCTGTTGTGAAACTGTGATCAATCATCAAAAAAAGGGTGGACAAACAAAAACCCAGAAATTGTAATAAACTCCAAGCACTGATTAGGAAAGAATGGTTTGTTATCATTAAAGATTTTGCCCAGAAGCTGATATCCAAGTCTTAAAGTAGAAGGGTCAACATTGTAAATATGAAATCTCTGCTTAAACACAATATTATTGTTAATATTAAGTAAAAAAAACCCTAAAATGCTTACATTGGTAGTTCATTATACCATATAAACATCTAACAAAAGGTTTTTAAAAAAAGCCATTCTCAAAATTTGGCCACGACTGTGCACAATCCTTGACTGTGTTCTGCACATCAGTGTGCATATACAGGTTATATCATTGATTCATTTACTAATTATTAAAAAAGTTTTTCAGAAGTGATCATGGCTACCCAACCTTTTGCATTAAGTTACACCACAGTACCTGTAACAGCCTAGAGTCTACACAGCTGCAGTCTGTACAGTCCACAGAATTTACTACATGCACTGCACTGTCTTTGAAATACGAACAGATTACAATGAGTCATGATCAACTCTTGGCTCTGTTTACTTATAAATGTTTTATCATAGCATATTTAATTCATAAACAGTAATGATCCCAAGCCATAACCTGCACTAAAGAGCTGCTTCACAGTGAAGTGGTGCTTTTCGTGCAGTCGCTCACGCTCTGTATACCTCTTCCACACACACACTCACACTGCTTTTTGTGGTGAGGCATAGCATGATTAACTGCTTACCATTGTTGATGTCACTATAAGTTACGTTAATAAACTAGCTATTGAAACCACTGGTCTCCTGTTACAAAGAAAAGTGAGCCAAATGGCCTCTAAAAATTCATACATTTTTGTGTAAATACAGTGACTATTTTACATGCACTTAAAAATCTGATAACTGCTGAAAATAACTAAGTTGTTTTCAGAATACAGTCGATTCCGGTTAATCAGACCATATTGGGACGTGATCGTTTTGGTCCTAATAACCGGCTGATCTGAACAAGAACTACTATTGCTTACGAACTTTATTCATTAAAAAATAAATTTGCAAGCAAGCTTTTCGAAACGATCTTCAACACAATGTTTAGGGATTAGCATTCGAAGCATAATACTGTAAAAAAAAGTGCTTACTAAATTCCAGTCAATGTTTGAAGAATTTATATCCAGTGTGATTTGACGCGCTTTAGCTGTGGCTAAGTGGCGACTTGTGGCTTGTTTTTGTAGTAAATGGACATGTTAGGCAAAGACCTGTAGGTGGCAGTAGAGGGCTGGGGGAGAAACTCAGGAGTTTTCAGGTAATTATGCCAGAGACGAAGAGTTTATTCACGGATATTACATACTGTACACGTTCTTTGGTCTGATTAAGTGGAATTTTGGTCCAAATAAGCGAATAACATTA